>JAOTOM010003710.1:0-105000 GCA_034440615.1 Ashinkailepas kermadecensis
AAAATCTTAATTTTTGTCTTTATCTAGCATACTTTTCGTTGCAAGGGGGCTCGGCTCACCCCCGGCTGCGCCTCTGCGGTGGGGACCGAGACACAGCGTGGTACACTCGTCTTAGGTGGAATGTGCGGGGTACCCTTAACTATGGCTGGCCCCTAGGAACGTAGGCTGTGCTGGTCCACACCAATAATTACTGGTAGACTGCGTCGCTTCACAGTTATGCGTTGCGTGACAGTCTACAAATTTCCCCACTACACCTTTTTGCGTCCAATTTCGCCGCCTGTGCATCAATTTCAGCAATAAGCCCATTCATTTTCGACAGTTCGGCATAGCGCATCCAATTTACAAATCACAGCTCCACATTCGGCTCAGCAGCATTCATTTTGGTATTAGTGCAACCTATTTCGGCAGAGCTGCATTCGAATTCAGATTTGCAGTGAATATTTCGGCATGTGTGGATAATTCAGTGATAGTGCGATGAATTTCGGCAGAGTGCAAGCAAGTTCGACGCGGAAAATACTCCGCTATGAGACTTGTTTGTTGTCATATTTGGTTAAATATGTACCCATTGTCCAATAAGGGGAAATTTTTGACGTTTTGTGTATGCAATTGTATATCCAATACACAATGCGACATTGGCCGGTGGCTGGTTGCCGAGCGGCGCGTCTTAGCATGGTAACGCACTGAACCAATCAGAAGCCAGTAATGTTTCTTTCAAGCCGAGCATGCCGCAACCACAAGGTCAGGAGGTCACAGCTCGTCTAGACGTCGTCGTACCACGTGGCGAAGGACGTGCGAGGAGGCGGTACAGGAACCCAGCCGAAGGGGAAAGATGAGCAATCATCAATGCTCATCTGTCTGGGTACTTCCTGCTGGCCTGCGCAGCCCGTGAGAACATTATCGACTAAGTGACTGTCGCCCACGGACTAGGTGACTTTGATGTACACCCTGTGCTCTGGCGTGTAGGTGCACGGTATGTGCCCTTCATTGCGAGCACTTCGCTGTTTGTACCCTTCGTTGAAAGACGTTCATGCGAAGTTAATGACATTTTCACATATGTACACCTTTTTGCGTGCAAGTTTGATCAAACTGCACGAATTTCAGTATTAAGCGCATCCAATTTCGGCGTTTCAGCACGTTGCGTCCGAATATGACACAAGACGGGGAAATTCGGCCAGGCAGCGGGCATTTCAAAAATAGTGCAATCAATTTCGGCACAGTGCATTATAATTCAGTGAAATGAGCATGGTATTCGGCATGCAGGATTGTTTCGGCACGGCAACAACCGATTTCGGCTGTGTGCAACCAAATTCGACGCACAAATTACGGTTCAAAAATGAAAACTGGTCAATATAAACGCATCTGCCTATTTCCTCCAATACTAGTTGGCTTTTACCGATAACGGCTTCCTTCTACATATTCTGATGCGTCAACTCGTTATTCAGGTACTGCGATACTGAACCGAACACTACTGACTAGAGGGTGGTTTTTAACCCCCTCACATACCCTCGTTTTATATCCGGAAGTGATGTCTAAGGAAACACCCACTGGCCGCTATCGCATTATGTACATAAAACGTTAAAATTTGGTCTCTTATTGGTTCAATATGTATCCATTGTCAAATAAAGTCTTTAAAGACAATTTGGTCCTTTATTGTATTTCTATGTTGTGTAAAAAGTAACATTGCTGGCTATGTTGAAACCGTATGCACTTTAAACTTGAACATATGTAACAATATTCAGATATGCAAATAACACGTATTTGAAAATGTCATTAATATCGCATGAACGTCTTACAACAACGAAGGGTACAAACAGTTGGTTTGATACACCTTTTTGCGTGCAAGTTTGAACAAACTGCATTGATTTCAGTATTAAGCGCATCCAATTTCGGCGTTTCAGCACATTGCGTCCGAATATGACACAAGACGGAGAAATTCGGCCGGGCAGAGGGCATTTCAAAAATAGTGCAATCAATTTCGGCACAGTGCATTATAATTCAGTGAAATGAGCATGGTATTCGGCATGCAGGCTTGTTTCGGCACCGCAACAACCGATTTCGGCTGTGTGCAACCAAATTTGACGCTAAAAATACGGTTCAAAAGTGAAAAGTCTGGTCAATATAAATATATCTGCGTATTACCTCCAATGCTAGTTGGCTTTTTACGATAACAGCGTACTTCTACATATTCTGATGTGTCAACTCGTTATTCAGGTACTGCGATACTGAACCGAACACTACTGACTAGAGGGTGGTTTTTTACCCCCTCCCCCACCCTCGTTTTATATCTGGAAGTGATGTCTAGGGAAGCACCCCACTGGCCGCTATGGTATTATGTACATAAAAGGTTAAAATTTGGTCTTTTATTGGACAATATGTATTTCTCGGTTGTGTAAAAATAACATTGCTGGCTATGTTGAAACCATATGCACTTTATACTTGTGCATATGTAGAAATATCCAGATATACAAATAACATGTATTTGAATATGTCACTAATTTCGCATGAACGTCTTACAACGAAGGGTACAAATAACGAAGTGTTCGCAATGATGGGCACATACCGTACACTGACACGCCAGAGCACAGGGTGTACATCAAAGTTACCTAGTCCGTAGGCGACATTCATTTAGTCGATAATGTTCTCACGAGCTGCGCAGGCCGGCAGGAAGTACCCAGAAAGATGATGCCCATCTTTCCCCTTCTGTTGGGTTTCTGTTGGTTGGTTATTGGTTGGTTATTGGTTTTACGACACGTCGACCGTTGAGTCATGTAGCGTCGCCAATCTCTCACGCCGATTGGTCGCGGGCGAAGAGTAGCGACAGGTGAGACTCGAACCCACAACCTTTCGATTGTGAGACGAGCATCTCTGTTGGGTTCCTGTGCCGCCCCCTCGTACGTCCTTCGCCACGTGGCATGACGACGTCCAGACGAGCTGTGACCTCCTGACCTTGTGGTCGTGGCATGCTCGGCTTCAAAGAAATATTACTGGCTTCTGATTGGTGGAGTGCGTTACCATGCCGAGACGCGCCGCTTAGCAACTACCCGATGGTCAATGTCGCGTTATGTATTGGATATACAATTACACACACAAAACGTCAAAAATTGCCCCTTTATTGGACAATGGATAACCAAATATGAAAAAAACAAGTATCATAGCGGGGTATTTTCCGCGTCGAACTTGCTTCCACTCTGCCGAAATTAATCGCACTCACTGAATTATCAACACATGGCGAAATATTCACTGCAAATCTGAATTCGAATGCAGTTCTGACGAAATCGGTTGCACTAATACCAAAATGAATGCTGCTGGGCCGAAGGTGGAGCTGTGATTTGTAGATTGGATGCGCTATGCCGAACTGTCGAAAATGGATGGGCTTATCGCTGAAATTGATGCACAGGCGGCGAAATTGGACGCAAAAAGGTGTATTTGGGCTTAGGGGCGCATCGACTGCGTTGGTCATACAGCGCCCATGAAGGGTACAAACAGCGAAGTGCTCGCAATGAAGGGCACATACCGCGCACTTACACGCCAGAGCACAGGGTGTACATCAAAGTCACCTAGTCCGTGGGCGACAGTCACTTAGTCGATAATGTTCTCACGGGCTACGCAGACCGGCATGAAGTACCCAGAAAGATGAGCATTGATGATTGCCCATCTTTCCCCAATTCGGTTGGGTTCCTGTACCGCCTCCTCGCACGTCCTTCGCCACGTGGCATGACGACGTCTAGACGAGCTGTGACCTCCTGACCTTATGGTTGCGGCATGCTCGGCTTGAAATAAATATTACTGGCTTCTGATTGGTTGAGTGCGTTGCCATGCTGAGACGCGCCACTTAGCAACTACTCGCTGGCCAATGTCGCATTATGTATTGGATATACAATTACATACACGAAACGTCAAAAATGCCTCTTTGTTGGCAATGGATACATATTTAACCAAATATGACACAAAAAAGTCGCATAGCGGAATGTTTTCCGCGTCGAACTTGCTTGCACTCTGCCGAAATTCATCGCACTCTCACTTAATTATCAACACATGCCGAAATATTAACTGCAAATCTGAATTCCAATGCAGTTCTGTCGAAATAGGTTGCACTAGTACCAAAATGAATGCTGCTGGGCCGAAGGTGGAGCTGTGAATTGTAAATCGGATGCGCCACGCCGAACTGTCGAAAATGGATGGGCCTATCGCTGAAATTGATGCAAAGGCGGCGAAATTGGACGCAAAAGGTGTACATAATGTGACATTGACCAGCGAGTACACCTTTTTGCGTCCAATTTCGCCGCCTGTGCATCAATTTCAGCGAAAAGCCCATCCATTTTCGACAATTCGGCGTAGCGCATCCAATTTACAAATCACAGCTCCATCTTCGGCCCAGCAGCATTCATTTTGGTACTGGTGCAACCTATTTCGACAGAACTGCATTCGAATTCAGATTTGCACTGAATATTTCGGCAAGTGTTGATAATTCAGTGAGAGTGCGATGAATTTCGGCAGAGTGCAGGCAAGTTCGACGCGGAAAATACTCCGCTATGAGACTTGTTTTTGTCATATTTGGTTAAATATGTATCCATTGTCCAACAGAGAGGCATTTTTTGACGTTTCGTGTATGTAATTGTATATTTCCAATACATAATGCGACATTAGCCAGCGGGTAGTTGCTAAGCGGCGCGTCTTAGCATGGTAACGCATTCAACCAATCAGAAGCCAGTAATATTTATTTCAAGCCGAGCATGCCACAACCATAAGGTCAGGAGGTCACAGCTCGTCTAGACGTCGTCATGCCACGTGGCGAAGGACGTGCGAGGAGGCGGTACAGGAACCCAACCGAATTGGGGAAAGATGGGCAATCATCAATGCTCATCTTTTTGGGTACTTCCTGCCGGTCTGCGCAGCCCGTGAGAACATTATCGACTCAGTGACTGTCGCCCACGGACTAGGTAACTTTGATGTACACCCTGTGCTCTGGCGTGTAAGTGCGCGGTATGTGCCCTTCATTGCGAGCACTTCGCTGTTTGTACCCTTCGTTGTAAGACGTTCATGGTAAAAATTTAAAAATTTTTAAAAAAATTTTTTTTATATATTTAAAATTTTTTAAATAAAAAAAAATTTAAATTAAAATTATTTTAAAAAAAAAAAAAAAACTAATTTTTAAACAAAAAAAAAAAAAAAAAAAAAAAAAAAAATTTTTTTAAAAAATTTATAAAAAAAAAAAAAAAAAAAAAAAAAAAAAAAAAAAAAATTTTAAAATATTAATAAAAAAAGAGATAGGGGGTAGTTTATATAAAATAAAAAAAAAAATAAAAAAAAAAATTAAGGGGGTTAAAGGTTAAAAAACTACACCTTTTTGCGTCCAATTTCGCCGCCTGTGCATCAATTTCAGCGATAAGCTCATCCATTTTCGGCAGTTCGGCATAGCGCATCCAATTTACAAATCACAGCTCCACCTTCGGCCCAGCAGCATTCATTTTGGTACTAGTGCAACCTATTTCGGCAGAACTGCATTCGAATTCAGATTTGCAGGGAATATTTCGGCATGTGTGGATAATTCAGCGAGAGTGCGATGAATTTCGGCAGGGTGCAAGCAAGTTCGACGCGGAAAATACTCCGCTATTAGACTAGTTTTTGTCATATTTGGATAAATATGTATCCATTGTCCAATAAAGGGCAATTTTTGATGTTTTGTGTGTGTAATTGCATATCCAATACATAATGCGACATTGGCCAGCGGGTAGTTGCTAAGCGGCTCGTCTCAGCATGGTGACGAACTCAACCAATCAGAAGCAAGTAATATTTATTTCAAGCCGAGCATGCCACAACCACAAGGTCAGGAGGTCACAGCTCGTCTAAACGTCGTAATGCCAAGTGGCGAAGGACGTACGAGGGGGCGGAACAGGAACCCAACCGAAGGGGAAAGATGGGCAATCATCAATGCTCATCTTTATGGGTACTTCCTGCCGGTCTGCGCAGCCCGTGAGAACATTATCGACTAAGTGACTGTTGCCCACGGACTAGGTGACTTAGATGTACACCCTGTGCTCTGGCGTGTAAGTGCACGGTATTTTCCCTTCATTGCGAGCACTTCGCTGTTTGTACCCTTCGTTGTAAGACGTCCATGCGAAATTAATGACATTTTGAAATACATATTATTTGCAAATGTGGATATTTCTACATATGCACAGGTTTAAAGTGCATATGGTTTCAACATAACCAACAATGTTATCTTTTACACAACAGAGAAATACATATTGTCCAGTAAAAGACCAAATTTTAATGTTTTATGTACATAATACGATAGCGGCCAGTGGGGTGCTTCCTTAGACATCACTTCCAGATATAAAACGAGGGTGGGGATGGGGATAAAAACTACCCTCTAGTCAGTAGTGTTCGGTTCAATATCGCAGTACCTGAATAACGAGTTGACGCATCAGAATATGTAAAAGTAAGCCGTTGTCGTAAAAAGCAAACAATCATTGGAGGTAATACGCAGATGAGTTTATATTGACCAAACTTTTCATTTTTGAACCGTAATTTATGCGTCGAATTTGGTTGCACACAGCCGAAATCGGTTGTTGCCGTGCTGAAACAAGCCTGCATGACGAATACCATGCTCATTTCACTGAATTATAATGCACTATGCCGAAATTGATTGCACTATTTTTGAAATGCACGCTGCCCGGACGAATTTCTCCGTCTTGTGCCATATTCGGACGCAACGTGCTGAAACGCCGAAATTGGATACGCTTAATACTGAAATTCGTGCAGTTTGTTCAAACTTGCACGCAAAAAGGTGTATAATGACTTCTTTTTAGGTTCAGTATCGCAGTAGCTGAATAACGAGTTGACGCATCAGAATATGTAGAAGGAAGCCGTTATCGGTAAAAGCCAACTAGTATTGGAGGTAATAGGCAGATGCGTTTATATTGACCAGTTTTCATTTTTGAACCGTAATTTGTGCGTCGAATTTGGTTGCACACAGCCGAAATCGGTTGTTGCCGTGCCGAAACAATCCTGCATGCCGAATACCATGCTCATTTCACTGAATTATAATGCACTGTGCCGAAATTGATTGCACTATTTTTGAAATGCCCGCTGCCTGGCCGAATTTCTCCGTCTTGTGTCATATTCGGACGCAACGTGCTGAAACGCCGAAATTGGATGCGCTTAATACTGAAATCCGTGCAGTTTGTTCAAACTTGCACGCAAAAAGGGTAGTCAGCCGTATGTATTCGCTTGTGCGGTCGTCACGTGGTCATTTGCCCTCCAGCCATGCAGTGAGAAACACGGGTCTACGCTGTTCACGCCTTGCATTCCTCAGTCGGCCAAACCACATTGACAGTTCAGCGAGCGGTCCACCACTGGAGCCCTGTAGACAAGCAGCACTTGATTGCTGTGGATTTCGGACTTCGGCAACACAGAATGAGCTGGAAGTGTTAGAAGGAGCTCTGTTGCAAAGGATATAGTGAAAGGAGATGAGAGGTTTGTGATGTCAACGGAGCATTCTCTGACCATAAAATAATAATATAATTTCTAACCTTCACGCTTTTCAGAAATTTAGTTCGAATTCTTGCTGGGGTGGCTTTATAAACCAGGATCAAATTCCTCAACAGACCTTGTTGCGTGAGCCCTGGCCGCATCACCCGATCCATGAATTCCAGTTCTACAGTATAAATCTGGCAAAACGCTTCACGTGCAGTCAATACACCGACACGGCCACCCCAGTAGCTCGCTCTCGACCTTATCGTGCCAATTGCCAACTGACCCTCCCAACTGGGGACTAAAAGCGAGCGCGCGAAGCGACTCGAACCCAGCATCGCCAGGACATCGGAGACGGAGAATCACAAAATGTTGGGCGTAAGGCATATATTGTAGGATGTCTTATTATTCATTGCATATGTTCTGTACTGTACGGCAAGGGACATATTCAGAATTCCGTGGGAATAAAATATTTCTTCACGTGGATACCTCCAACTATTTTACCACAAAAAGTTTTTACTTTATATTGCTTCAGAACGACATGTAACTGGACCATCCTTGTGTGAAACTACCGTTAGTTATTTGAATACTGAGCTGGTTTTAATACCCTAGTCGTGTTTTGAATTGCAGCATGTGGAGCATCAATCACGCCCATAGGGCCAGTGACATACGCTTTCCAGCACCAAGCCACGCTTTTGAAAAATGTCGGGAACAAGGACCAACTAATTTGCACCAACCTGAATCGTTTACCAGATTAAATGGCATCAACGGTGTGGTGTGTGTGTGTGGTGTGTGTGTGTGTGTGTGTGTGTGTGTGTGTGTGTGTGTGTGTGTGTGTGTGTGTGTGTGTGTGTGTGTACGTGTGTAAGTGTGCGTGTGTGTGTGTGTATGTGTGTGTGTTTGGAAAGATATATATATATATACATATATATGTGTGTGTGTGTATATGTGCGTGTGTGTGTGTGTGTGTGTGTGTGTGTGTGTGTGTGTGTGTGTGTGTGTGTGTGTGTGTGTGTGTGTGTGTGTGTATTTAACCACTTTCTATGCTTTTGTATCCTACCCGGTTTCGTCTCTTGGTAAAAGGCTCGTGTTGTCGCCAGCGCACTGCATCACAACATTGCAGTGGCTTTTATATTCTGCACGAACATCAATTACTTGGAAAAGGTCCATACATTGCACGCATCAATGCATTGAATCACAGTCCACATCGAACAGCCAACGAAGAACAGGACGTTGTGTGATAATTCACACATTATGGAGGGAGGCATCGAATTAGCTCGATGTCATACGACAAGAAGAAAATAATCGGTTATCATGCAAGGAAATAGCGAATGTTATTTTTTACATGTAATAGTGTAGCAATAAACATAGGATGGATGTTATATGTGGTATTGCATGTAAGATTCAAATGTTGGTTGATAAATGTGCAAGGATTCGATGATGCACCTTTCTAAAAAAGAACGAACCAATGAAAGTAGGTGCCCAGTTCGTAAACCTGAATGAGCGGACTACTAGGATTGTGATCTGAATGTCTACTTTGATGTTTGATTTGTCCTTCAGAAAGGTGTCACACCCAAACGTTTGGTATTTATAAAGTAACATTTGGATATAAAATGAAACACTACACATTACAACCATTCTATACGGATCCAAATTGTCTCACAGCTGAACAATATTACAATAGCGTAACGTTCAAATCTGGGCTCTTGGGCGGGTGTGGGTGCGTTCAAATATTGAATAGTTTCATCACAAAGTTATTCGGTGCGCCACGAGTCAAGTCCAGCGACGCAGCCAGGATTCTCCTAAGGGGTGGGCCGATAAAAACAAAATGTGAAGAAACAGAAAGCTTTCGGCGGGCGAAGCGCGCCGAAAACCTTGGGTTTTGCGTCGTGAAAAATGCCAAAATTTATCGATTGATCTCGTGTATGTTTGGATTCTTAGGCATGGGAGGTGGACCCCCTCCACCCTCCTTGGCCTCTGCTCAAGTAACAATGCAGGGAATGTGATGTTCACGATTCCACAGGCTACAACAATTTGTTGCAGTAGTATCTCGCACATGAGGTATAGTCATCCAATCCACGTATGATAATGATCTGTGTCTTACTCTACGTTTATGACCGCAAATGTTAACGAGCACACCGATGGGATTCTGAAAGCAACTGGTGAGATGGTAACAATGTAGCCCAGTTGACTTGGATGAGCAAAATGCTAATCCCATGTTTCGCTTCAGCAATCCCCGGAACGGAAAGGAACGTCTTTAACATGCTGGTCAAAGTGCCTGTCTGCTTTTTGGGTGTATAATAAAATTGGCTTATCCCATGCCAGAAAGTACGATTACTCTTGGGTCGCGTAGGTTTGCAAAACCGTGGTTTAACAGAATGTATTAATATCACGATTGGTGTTAATCGTACCGTACAATGGCCTATGTTATACAAAGCTGGAGTGCAATAACCTTTATATTATGCAGTGCCTAAGTGCTGACATGTAGAGCCAGTCCATTTGCTATTCATCCCCCACAACTGCGCGGACGGTTAAATTGGAAATCACATAAAACTCAAGTGAAAGCCGGCATGGGAGACAACTAATATACCGATAATGAGTGGAACATTTTATATCAATCACGAGCAGGAGGCGATTGGTTTAAACATGATATTAAAATCATTCATGGTTTAATATACTATAAACCACATACGGCTTAGCTGATTTTGTGTACTTCTTGTGATATAATTATTTTACCGCACGCCGTAACTAACTATAAGGATGGAAAGCTAACTCGCTGCGTCTTCGAATGTTTTCACGCAGCAGGTCAGACCGAGGCCCTAGAATTACGCCAGCTCAAAGACGGTATTGACAGCAAAGGGCATGTATCGGGCGGACTATTATCTGTCAGATACATTGGCTGGATAATGAAATGCTCAAAATTCCCTTTCTCATACCGTCAAAGTATAATTGCGTGTTACGTGGCCTGTTCCAGAATGCAGAATAACAGTGTGGAAAATTGTTATTCTGCGCTCTCGCTCGGCATCATCCATAAGGTCGTTTTACATATATTACGTTTTTAATCACATTTCGCAATATGTCATTCATTCCTGCATGCCATTTGTATGTTTCATGGCTTTTGTAATTAAGAGCCTAAACAGTGTAGTGTTAGGTTGCTTATGTAGCCCATTTATTGAAGTTAAGCATCTGATAGTATGAAAAATATCTTACTGAACTTGTGCTGTAGATTTAATTTTACCGTCTCGTTCTAAAACCTGTTTTGCACTCGACCTTTCGTCTAGTGCGAAGTGTTCTTTTTTATAACTTGACATCAAAATTATTTTCCGAGCACCGTTTAGTGGTATATAAAGCTGGCATGGAGGGCGGCCTGAGTTTCTATTGGAGTGGAACAAAAAAAACACAGTGTGTGTTTGAAAACTCCTCATTATGAAACATCATGGCGTTTTTCTGGTCGGTATGCCTCTTTGTCACGTCACTTACCTTTCAGCAGAATACTTCATAGTCTTTAGCCGCTCTCACTATACTCGGATGGTTTAGAACAATGGTGGACTTTCTCAACGGTGTCGGTTTCCATATCCGGAAAATCCCACCGTGTTTCGGTGGTGGTCCATGAATCCGTCGTCACCCTATTGTAGTATTGTTCAGTAGGGAGACAATTTGAATCCGTATAGAATGGTTGTTATATGTAGTGTTTCATTTTATCTCCAAATGTTACTATATAAATACGCAACGTTTCGGTGTGGCACCTTTCTGAAGGGCAAATCAAACATCAAAGTAGACAGTCAGACCACAATCCTAGCATTCCGCTCATTCAGTTTTACGAACTGAACATCCACTTTCATTGGTTCGTTCTTTTTGAGAAAGGTCCATCATCGAATCGTGCACATTTATCAACCAACATTGGAATGTTGCATGCAATACCACATATAACGTCCATTTTATGTTTATTGTTATACTATTGCATGCAGAAAATATCGTTCGCTATTTCCTTACATGTTAACCAATTTTTTATACTCGTCGTATCACATCGAGCTAATTCGAGGCCTCCCTTCACCAATGTGTAAATTTTCACACAACGTCCTGTTCTTCGTTGGTTGTTCGATGTGAACTGTGACTCATTGCATTGCTGAGTGCAATGCGTTGACCTTTTCCAAGGAATTGATGTTCGTGCAGGATATAAAAGCCACTGCAGTGTTGTGATGCAGTGCACCGGCGACAACACGTGCATTTTATGAAGAGACGAAACCAGGTAGGATAAAAAAGCATAGAAAGTAATTAAATACACGCACACACACACACACACACACACACACACACACATCCACACATCACCACATTCACACACCACACACACACCACACCGTTGAAGCCATTTAATCTGGTAAACGAATCAGGTTGGAGCAAATTAGTTGGACCTTGATCCAGACATTTTTCAAAAGCTGGAAATGCTGTGCTGGAAAGCGACTTTCAGTTGGTTACTGATGCTCCTGATGCTGCAATTTAACATAGACTATGGTATTCAATCCTGCTCAGTCTTCAAATAATTAACGGTTGCTTCACACCAAGAATGACAGATCGTTGGGTTACATGTCGTTCTGAAGCAATGTAAGGTAAAATCTTTGTATGGTAAAATAGCTGGATGGTATCCGCGTGAATAAATATTTTATCCCACGGAATTCTGAATATGTGGCGTGCAGTACAGTGCACAACATATGCAATACATAATATGATATCAGGCAACATATTCCTTACACCCTAAAATATGTGATTCTCAATGAAGTAGATGCAATTTAATCAAGTAACTAATTTACTTGTCAATGAATCTGAATTAAGCAGACAAGTGCCTCCCTGGGACTTGCCGCCTTGGTAGCTTAGTTTGCTAGAGCGCTGTCCTGCACCCGTCTCCGCTGTCCTGGCAATGCTGGGTTCGAGTCGCTTCGCGCGCTCGCTTTTAGTCCCCGGCTGGAAGGGTCAGTTGGCAATTGGCACGATAAGGTCGAGAGCGAGCTGCCGGGGTCACCGTGTCGGTGTATTGACGGCACGTGAAGCGCTTTGCCAAATTTAGACTGTAAAACTGCAATGCATGGAGTCATGGCCAGGGTTGACGCAACCAGCTCTTCTTAGCTATTGGATCCTGGTCCATAGAGCCACCCCAGCAAGAGTTCGAACCACATTTCAAAAACGTATAAATGTTGAACATTATATTATTATTTTGGGGCCAGAGAATACTTCATTGACATCATAAACTTCCCATCTCCTTTCGCTACATCTTTGCAACTGAGCTTTTTTCCAACCTTTCCTGCTCACTCTGTGTTGCTGGAGTCAGAAATCCGCAGCTATCAATTGTTGCTTGTCGACAGAACTCCAGTAGCCTGCTCGTTGAACTGCCAATGTTGCTTCGCCGACAGAGGAATTCAAGGCGGGAACAGCGAAGACCTGTGTTTACCACTGCATGGCTGCAGGGCAAATGGTCGCGTGACAACCACACACGCGAATACCTATGGCTCGGACGCTGGTCGGTGGCGAAGCTGGTAGACTGTCACGCAACGCATAACTGTGAAACGGCGCAGCCTACCAGTAATTTTGTTGTGAAGCGTCACAGCCTACGTTCCTAGTGAGCCAGCCATGCTAAGGGTACCCCCGCACATTCCACCGAAGGCGAGTGTACCTTTTCTAATGCGACAGATTGTAGTGTATTCAGCACGAGGTACGATGCATGCCTTCACGAGCTGCCAAGTAGTGCAGGTACGGTCGGCCCACCACTTCACTTCCTCGGTTTGGTACCCGATCCTGTACCTGTACCAAGGGAGCCCCGCCGGTCTCTAATCCTCGCTCGTCCAGTGCGCCCTAATGGCGCCTTATATATACAAGCATACATGCTTGAAGATGCGTCACTGTGTAGACACTAAATGCAATGCGCCTAGGACTGATATGCATGGAGATTCGACTGCCTTGCGCTTTTGACACTTAACCATCGCTAGTTCAGCTCCCTCATTTTGGCCTTATGTTGGTTATCACATAATATCAAGACCGGATATCTGTCGCCTAACCAGGGGGGGACAGCGGCGACTCAGAAAATTCGAAGATTGAATGAGGGAAGTTACAAATTAACATTAGCTAGGCAACAAATCAGGGTGGTCCGACCTCACCCCCTTCCTCCCATGTGCGGATCCAGGAATTGCCATGGGGCACTCGTCTTCTGGAGGGGCGCTTTCGGCTACAGCATTCATTTAGTGGGGGTACACTGGAAGTTCCAATGAGAGCGCCTTTCCCTCTCTGAAGGGTGCCATTCGCTAAAGGATTCGTTGAGCGTGGGGATGGAAGTGTGCATTTAAATCTCCTGGAGGGACGCCTTTTACCGGTCAGAGGAGCACCATCTTTATATGGGAATGTGGGCACATGCCCCTTTGTGCCCCTCGCTCTGCCCCACCCGAGATCTCCAGTAATGCACATTGCACAATAGCCTACATCGACGTAGCGATTCGCCAGCTTCGTAGTGACTCTGTTTAACGGTCATTTCTGTCCAGCGTTTCGCTCAGTTTATGCCTCACGCAGCGTTCAGTGTGGAATATTGTGTTCTACTGCCAGCGGATACGGATCCAGGGGATGGGAAGGGGCGGTCATCCCTCCCTTCCAGAAACCCCCAAAGATGGGGCTCACGTGCTGCTCAGTTGACGCGCCCGAAGGTTCAAATAATTCATCAATCGTCCCTTCCAGGCCGTCAATTATGCAGTTCACCACCCCCTCCCCTTCATCAAATGTCTGGATCCGGACCTGACTACCATTTGCGCCACCGCCCGCCCCGGTCCCGTGGTACGCAAGCCACGTGACATGACGTAACCACGTGACCGGAAATCGGCCGGCATGCATGGCGAGCTGTATGCTGCATGGGCGCGGGAAGTGCCATCACAAAAGCTTTCTTGAAACTTAGAATGCTACTAGTTGAGAGGAGCAATGTGATCAAATTTAATAAAACTCGAACTTTGAAGAGCAGGTTCAGCTCTAAGTGAAGAACGGACTTCAAACGCTACAACAAGAAAAAGTAGTCGGGAGCTCAAAGGTGATCGGGCCAAACAGAGGGAGTAAACAATGCGCGTCTGCATATGTACGCGGGGTAAACTCGTTCGAGCGTCGCCCCAGCTCGCACCTAAATAGTTAGTTATTTGAGTTTTAGGGCGCCTCGACCAAAACTCGCACCTAAATAGACTCATGCTAGGCACAAGCGGTTGCAGAAACTCAAACGGGATCTGGGACTCCAAGAGAAATGAAAGCAGCGCTCGCGGATCTTCGAGGCACCATTCAGCCTGTCGCATGCATTTGGCGCTAAGTTAGCGTCGGATTTGGCCAGTTGACCGTCAAGTCTGCCGGCCAGGTCAGCTGGTGACACAGGCCGTGCCTTTGTAACTAACTCACTTCCGAACATTTGCTCACATTCTCGGAAGAACGCTTGGTTCGGGCCAAAGTGCCTGTCGGTGTCTTGAGAGCTGTGTAAATGCATTTGGTTCAACACGAACACCTCCCGGCCTGGGAGCAATACCTTGTCGACACGAGCCATAACCGGGATTGGATGAGTCTTCCCAATCCCTTAAGTCACGTAAAATTGAACTGGGCACACCTCAACAGTACATACGGTGCCCAAATATCCAGCCAACTGGAATTGCACGTCATTTTAATGCTTGCTCTAAATTTCTATGCTTAATTCCGTCTGTCCTACTGTTTCTCATGTTCGTTTTTCTTCCAGCAACGCTTCATACATCATATGCTCGGAGTCGACCCTTCTGGTGACCCACGTACTATTGCGCTGCACCAAAGCTACGAGGATGTTTCTACAAGAGCATCATTGTCCATTGACTCAGCGTAATTATTATAATACGATCTTGCAGTTTGCAGTCCCTTGTCAGTATTATTTTACGATGTTGAAAATCATTCGTCAGCAAACTTGCGGTAGGTCACTGCTTGTGTCAAGATTTGACCGTCTTCAGAACAAAAAGGCGTTGTCATAGTGGGAAGCAGAGGTGCGAGGCATTGTCAATAGTGGCTCTGTTCCTTCATAGCTCGCATTGATGTCGCACCAATCGGTGGTTCCTTTTCAACATGTTGCAGAAGCTGATATCTTCCACAATGCTGCGTGGTGGTGCGATTTCCAATGTGCGGTTAGCTATGATTGATGATAGCTGGCTAATGGTGCCCATTATGTCACAATTGAGTGCATTTCATTATTAATAACACCTCGTAGTTACGGCCGTATGAAGGGAAACTAGTCTAGAAACATTTTTGCTCAGTCTTGGGACAGGTAGGAAAGCAGCTGTTGTGGAGACAGGTTCACTACTGAGCCTGATCACAGACGAACCTTACCGGTCATTCTGTCAATTAAAATGGAATATAAAAAGGCATCAGTGTGCATTACGAGAACATTTTTTTGACTGAAAGGGAAACTTCGCCTCCTCCAAATTGACTTTTGGATGTGCCAACTACCTTTGATGACTTGTGCCTTGGACGTTATTTCAGCGACATTGTGCATGTCGATTTGTATGTCATATTTTGGGGAATGATCAGTTCTTCATACGTTTTTTTAATTTTATAAACCTGACGTGGGGCAGGCCACGCATTACCTCTTTTGCTGCGCCACTGGTGCCTTGTCTGTAACCTGTCGTTTGGAATCGCCAACCGTGCCAAAGCGTTATTTAAACTTGTAGAAAATACAATTTAGCCACGGCTTATGTTATATTCATGAGCATTTTCTGAAAAGGCTCGTCACAGATAAGGCATTCTGATTACCTTCCTACAGCGTCATTACCGTGTAGCAGTCAGGAACGACGCCGTCGGCTTATCATCGTGAGAGGGTGGTCGCCTTGGCAACCGTTGCGACTTAAGAGGACTTCTCCCCTTTTGTAGGCTTACCAAGAGCGAAAGCACCCAAGTGGCAAGTTACTCATTTTGACTTTCTGTGGGTGGAGATTAATTAAACATTATGCTTTGCCTCTGTGGCAATTCAAATTGCAACACTGCACCAATAATTCAGCACCAATTTAAGCATTAAGCTGACCGAGCATTGTCCAGCCTTCAATTTTACATCCATGCAGTCAGCAATTGATAGATACGAGTTGTACTGCAACAGCCTGTGATGATTTATATAAATAAATAAATATATATATATATATATATATATATATATATATATATATATATATATATATATATATATATATATATATATATTATATATATATATATATATATATATATATATTAATACATTTCTTTCGTGCGATACGCTAGGTTTGTTCATCGTGTCATGAAGTTTCCAAGCTTAATAAGAGATAGAGGGATCATCTGGCTTATGCAAGGAAGATGTTATCAGACGAGAACAAGGAGAGTGAAGCCCCTAATCCACGTTACATCTTCAATTTTAAGGACAATATTTACACCATTATGCTACCACAGCCAATTGCTTCAGTATCACATACCCCAAGGTAGATTCTGAATCCACCTACAGATATGCCTACTAATAGCATAATTACCCCTTTTACAAACATAATCAACGACACCTACATGCACCAGTCCCACCCCATTCACCCCAATTATATCCAAATATCGCACAACTTCGACTTAGAAAACAAGCTTCTTGGACCTACTTACTTTATCAACCTAGTTCCCGATAAACTATGGACCCCATTGTGTTCGCAAGGCCCCTCTCAACAGCGTTTGTCTAGCATGAATTAATGGTCCCTACGTGATACCCTATATAGAAGAGTATCATTGATATTGACAGTATCTAACCCTTTTGCTATTTCAAACATCTCACTCATATTACCCCTTAATCTCCTATGTTTAAGTGAGTGCTATCTAATCGTATACACCTGTCCCCATATTCTAAATTGCCTAGCCCACTGATAATCCTAGTAGCTTCGCGCTGAACTCATTCTTGCACAAATTTACCTCTTTCTAAGGAAGGGCTTCATGCCTGTTCATACTATTCGAAGTGGGTCACACATCGGCAAGATCCATATTCGCCATAGCTTCCTTCTTGTTATATACAACACCCGTATGAATTATTCCTAAGTTTTATAATTACCTTGTTCCTAGCGGTGTTTACACTGTTTTTATGATTTAAGCTTACTTGAAGCTGACACGCCTAAATATATTTCCTCTTCAACGATATCCTGTTCACTACCTCTGCACTGCATATCTAAATGTCCTACCTCCAGACACCAGATGCGTCATAAACTTACATTTATCGTGGCTGAAAGACATCGACCATTTATCAGCAAACGTTTTAAGGTTTTCTATGTCCAGCTGAATATTGCTAGATTAATCACTATTGGTAGCCATTCCTACAAGTTTGATGTCGTCAGCAAATTAAACTCACTATTCCTCAGTTCTACCTTGGTTTTGTTCATTGGGATGATAAAGAGAAGTAGACCTGGAAGATATTTCTGTGGTACCCCACTTAGAACATCTTTCCATTCAGAATTGTATCGTTTTAATACCATCCATTAGTTGCTTTCCCTTAGCCATGCTTCAATCCAGTTCAGAACTATTCTCACCAATCACACCTGCTCCATTTACACTGCGTCGGCCAATATTCAACCAGTCGCTTTCGCTCATCACATATGGAGCTCTGGATTTTGGAACTATCAAAACAGCTAAACATTGACGAGTTGAATTGGCTCCGACATCGCACGGCTCTGCGAGTTTCGCCGTCCACCAAAACACGATATTTCGCCGTCCACCGAAACACGATATTTCGCCGTCCACCGAAACACAATATTTCGCCGTCCACCAAAACACGATATTTCGCCGTCCACTGAAACACGATATTTCGCCGTCCACCAAAACACGATATTCGCTGGCACGGCTCTAAATTATTTCACGCTCTAACGGAGCCTGTCTTCTACACAGCAGTGCAGAACAGGCCTCGATTCTGATCTCATGGTGCATACCAGTACTGACAGTGAAGGCTGCCTCCCAGATTGCTGCGAATTTCCTTGACGTCGTTCCATCGATTGCGCATTGCGGTCGCGAACCAATCATCAGTTGTTCCGCCAAGAGGGTGATGTCACATTCCTGGCGTCAGCACTGTCGATTGGCGATGCGACCCGCGGCCATTGTGCGCTCCATGATAGCCGCTATCTCTATGGCAATCATTCCAGTCGGCTAGCACGCCTTATCAAGATGGCAGCTGATGTCACCGGCCGGCGGGACAGCGCAGTTCCTCTGGAGTGGAGCCAGCCACGTGGCGCAGATCAAGTGATCGGTGCGCTCCGTCTGTGGTCTGAAAATGTTGGCGTGCGCCGAGCTAAGACGAATCAGTTGCTCAAGTTTCCGGCTGTAAAAACTAGTTCTCAACGTGGAAATGTGAAGTTTTCGCTTCTAGCTCCTGTACGGTGGAGAACACGTCCGCTTTCGTCGGTTTCCACTGTGGTGGGATATTCATATCGTTGCTTCTGTGTCGTGTTGACATGTTTGATCCTTGCTCAAAACGTTTTACCACGAGATGGAGAGTGACAAAATCGAAGGGCACATCGAAGGTCAATCAACTCCGTACTGATCATGTATGTTGGTACGCATTGTGAGACAGACACTAAACGGGACGAACCTAATGCCAGAGTGCAGCTCGCTGCTTCCCGGTCAGGTGCCTCTCAGCACGTAAGTACCTGATGTGAAAGTGCAGCTCGCTGCTTCCCGGTCAGGTGCCTCTGAGCACGTAAGTACCTGATGTGAAAGTGCAGCTCGCTGCTTCCCGGTCAGGTGCCTCTGAGCACGTAAGTACCTGATGTGAAGTGCAGCTCGCTGCTTCCGGTCAGGTGCCTCTGAGCACGTAAGTACCTGATGTGAAAGTGCAGCTCGCTGCTTCCGGTCAGGTGCCTCTGAGCACGTAAGTACCTGATGTGAAAGTGCAGCTCGCTGCTTCCCGGTCAGGTGCCTCTGAGCACGTAAGTACCTGATGTGACAGTGCAGCTCGCTGCTTCCCGGTCAGGTGCCTCTGAGCACGTAAGTACCTGATGTGAAAGTGCAGCTCGCTGCTTCCGGTCAGGTGCCTCTGAGCACGTAAGTACCTGATGTGACAGTGCAGCTCGCTGCTTCCCGGTCAGGTGCCTCTCAGCACGTAAGTACCTGATGTGAAAGTGCAGCTCGCTGCTTCCCGGTCAGGTGCCTCTGAACACGTAAGTACCTGATGTGACAGTGCAGCTCGCTGCTTCCCGGTCAGGTGCCTCTGAGCACGTAAGTACCTGATGTGACAGTGCGGCCCGCCGCTACCCGATCTGCTGGCTCTGAGCAGTTCCACTTTGCCCGAATTGCCGACACACAATCATACAACAGCGGCTACGTGCTTGGATAGAAGCATCTTGACTGAATGCGATTTCATACCGAAATTAGTCGCTTTTTATTTATTCATAGTCGTACATATTTATTCATCGTGACAACAAATACTGATCACGGAGACGTTCCACTTTCAGTCTGAAACTCAATCCCTGAATAACCAACATAATGCGAAGATATCGTCCACACAAGTCCACAGAGGTAGCGTCACATGCGACATGCGCGATCGCCTTCACCGTGAAAAAGGGCGAGATGAGCCAAACGTAAGGCAAAGGCAGCACTCACCTTGCATTGAGGCTGAGCACCTCAATGCAATGCGAGTGCTCTATTAATCCAACGAGGGAACTGTCGGCTGGTGAATTTAGCTACTTGTATGCGCGACAGGTTTTAGAATGTTCTTAATGGTGTTGACAGACAACGCAATTCCATCATGTCACCAATTCACGAGAGGGCCTGCAGCCTGGTGGATGGTGTGGGTCAGCGTAGAAAGCCACCCACCCGAGACTGCATGGTTTTAGAGGTACCTTTTAAGCCGCGGACTGCCGCTCGCAGTCGATGGCCCTTGTTCTGCCGGCGAGGGCGAAATCCGACCACTCCTCAAACCTTTGTTCTAGACCACTTAGATAAATATTGTTTTTAACACCGCGTAGCTTTATCCTTCCACTATGGAAGCGCATGAAGCACGTTTCGTCCATGTCTTGCAGTTGACGTTCCAGATCAAGCCAAATAGGTGAATATCTGCGCCTCGCCAGTCTACCACCGACATTTTTTGCTGGTTTTGGACTTCTGATCGCCAACCAACTGGACGTGATGGGGTAACTTTATCATCGTTATATGGCTGAGCGTCTTGTGGATACGGTGGAATTATTCGATTTTACACTGAAGTTGAAGCTCATGCGTAAGAAGCGTGGGAATGTGGGAATGTTTTCACGCAAGTAAGCGCAATTGTACCGTAACTTCCATTTAACTAAGGACGATATAACGATGGAAGCTTCAAATCTGATGCGCAGCGCCCACCGGTGCAGTTCTTGGCTGGGAAGAATAGCTTGGCATGCCAGTAAGATCTTGCTTTCAAATGCCAAATGACGCCATCGGAGCAGAATAAAAAGAAAAAGCAACGGTATGTTGTACTTGCCCCGCTGTGTTCGCGCCTCTAACTGCTTTTCCAATCACGCGGCGGGCTCCACTGTCCACGTGCCCTCGCCGGCCCACCGCTGGAAGCTAAGGCTTTGGGCTGCCTGATAAACATTTCAAGTCGGAGGCGGTTGGGCGCGCTCGGACACACCTCGGCCGGCGGCCGCTGCGGATCTCGGACACACCCCGGCCGGCCGCCGCTGCGGATCTCGGACACACCTCGGCCGGCGGCCGCTGCGGATCTCGGACACACCTCGGCCGGCCGCCGCTGCGGATCTCGGACACACCTCGGCCGGCGGCCGCTGCGGATCTTGGACGCACCCGGCCGGCCGTCGCTGCGGATCTTGGACGCACCCGGCCGGCGGCCGCTGCGGATCTCGGACACACCCCGGCCGGCCGCCGCTGCGGATCTCGGACACACCTCGGCCGGCGGCCGCTGCGGATCTCGGACACACCTCGGCCGGCGGCCGCTGCGGATCTCGGACACACCTCGGCCGGCGGCCGCTGCGGATCTTGGACGCACCCGGCCGGCCGCCGCTGCGGATCTCGGACACACCTCGGCCGGCGGCCGCTGCGGATCTTGGACGCACCCGGCCGGCCGTCGCTGCGGATCTTGGGCACACCCCGGCCGGCCGCCGCTGCGGATCTTGAACACACCCCGGCCGGCCGCCGCTGCGGATCTTGGCCGGCAGACACTCGGCTGTTTATGCTGCGCCCAGAATCAGCAATCTGCGTCAGTGTCCGGCCGGGCCGTAGCGCTTGTGGCGCGAGATCGGTGTGGTAGGACGGCACCATCCTGGCCTGTGCCCGAGTCTCCAGCACTCGGATTGACGCGGTGTTGCTCGCTCTCCTCTGGCTGCACATGCTATTGAAATGAGCAAAGCATTCTTGATGTATAGAAAAGAGGAGAGTTAGAAGCGGTGGGGTAACTTAAGCACACTAGCAGATACATGCCATTATACATAAAAGAATGTTGAGTCTGATGCTTCGGAAATTGTAGGGTTACATGTTGAGCAGTTAAATATGTTTTAGATCCATTCATTCCGGATAGTACAAATTACTAATCTTAATGATCGTGATGTTGTGATGATGATTCTTATAATGAGTAGTAGTCACATTATTATCATTATAATTAAGACTGTCACCACTACTACTAGTAGTAGTATTCTGCTTCACATTTTTATTGCTATTATCTACAGCGTTATTAGTAGTAGTGGTAGTATTTGCATTTTCTCATTATGCATTATTTTTGCATGCAGCATATCATACAATATCAGACTATTATTGCACGCTCGCATTATATATTACAACATCTCATTATTTATATCACTTGCATTGGTTCAGAGATTCGACAATGGACCATAAGTTAATGTCGTTTTCAGGCCTTGAGCTATGGGAGAAATAACTTAAATACTTAAGCCCGTAAGTGAAGAACAGGCGTCAAGTATACATCCTCGAGGGGGTGATAATCATCCATTGATCCATCGGCCTTCCTTTGCTGCAATAAGATAATGTTTCATCAAATGGTGTGACTACATATTCTTATAACTTTTGTTTGCGTCACGACGTATTATCCCAGGTGCATTTAATATTCACTCCCATCGCGGCTCCATTTCAGCTTATTTTATAACCGTGCCGTTTTATAACTCGTTTTCCCATCGCAAGGAAAACGAGCAAAACCAAACACGACCAATTGATCTCACCTGGTTTCCGTGGTACCAGAAGATAAACTCCGGCGGCTCCGGCGAGTTTGACACCTGGCAGGTGAGGTTGAGCACGCTGCCCACGTCAATGAACATCTCGGACGGGCCCAGGATGAGCGACTCGGGCACTGTCGGTCAGAACAGTCACGTACGGTCACGGTCGGTGGTGCTGACCACTGCGTCATCGTTCGTAGGTACCGTCACCGTCTGCAGGCATCATCGCTGTCTGTAGGCGCCGTCACCGTCTGTAGGCACCATCACCGTATGCAGACATCTACCCCGTTTACATGAGCATAAAATAACGGAACGGTTGCGTTATTTTCGCTTTCACGCGAAAGTTGGCTCATGTAGCCGGGCAGGAAGTGCTACCAAACTAACGTAAGTTTTATCGTAAAATCGCTTTTAGGAAGTTGGCAGTTTCAAAATAACGCAATCTTCGCGGTCATTTTCATCACTAACGTGAAGTTGTTTACGACTTAAAGCTAATTAGTAACTACAATACCAGTAAATATATTAGGTACCTACGTTTGAACATGTTTCACGCCATTATATAATAAATATAACTCGGATGTCTCTCATATCCAACTTACATACGTCAGCGCTGCACTATCGGTTCTGGCGCTGCTGTCAAGTCGGCCAAGGCCAGTCAAGGCCAGGACGGGAAGCGCGTCTGAAGGTAATTTAATACAGGCATTAGATTGGCTGTATTTGACCTTGAGCACGAGTCATGCCCAAACAATGGGATGATACCGAAGTTGCAGTTATGCTGGGAGTGCTGCTGGACCTTCAGATGTACGCTGCCATTGGCGGAAAAAGGCAACGAAACGCTCGGGGACGTATTTACCTACATTGACATAGGGGTTCTGAACTCTTAAGACATCATGCAACAAATAGCTCTACTGCTGCTTATGTATGGCTAAACCAGTAATTGTAGTGTAAACACACTACAAACAGTTCATTTCGATGAAAAGCCTCTAACCACTTGCAAACAGCAACCATAAACATAATTATTTCCGCAGTAGTGTGCCATATTCCGAACATGAAATGTGGTTGTGCAGTACTACTTCACTGCAGCTGTTGTGGTACAAGTTATTAGCCACTAAAAATACTGGTGTAATGGCAAAAATAAATATTGGAGGTTGCTTCCTTATGGTTTTATCAAGCAGACTGCTCTTGGAAGCCAACAAAAAATGGTGCCCATGGACTTTGCTAGCTCTGTACACAAATAATTGATAGGACTATGTGATCAGACCTTCATATTTTGGTAGAGTTTATGTATAATATAAAGGTATAAAGGTCCATTGTTTATGAATACTACGTCTTTTAGTTACGTATGTGCTGAATGTGATGTAGGAGACATACAAAATTATGTATTTGGGAAATGGAGAGGCGGTCAGATACCCCTGCTTCCGATAACTACCTAGGTCCTACGGATCTACCTACAAAACAGGTACTACCAGCCTACCTGCAAACTTCCAGTGGATGTGAATGTGAAGGAATTGTGGAAAATGTGCATCTGGATACATGGCATATTTGGAGATTGGACTAACTTAAAGTAGGTGGGGAAGTGGGGGTATCCAAACATGTTCCATTTCCTGAACACCTACCTTTCGACATCTGCATCACTTTCAGCACATAGATAACAAAAAGATGGTGGTATTCATAAACAATGTACCTTCTTCTTCCAAAATACAAAGATCCAGTCACATGGTTCTACCAATTTTTTGTGTATGGAGCTAGGGAAGTCTGCAGGTGCCATTTTAGGCTTCCGAGAGCAGCTCGCTTAAGAAAACGATAATGAAGTTACCTCTGATTAAAAAAAAAAATACAAACAATTATACCATTATTTTTTAGGAGTTGCTAATGACTTGTACCACAACAGCTACAGTGGGGCAATCCTGCACAACTAATTTTTTTGTGTTCAGAATACAGCACACCATTATGAAATAACTATCCATTTTAAAGTTGCTCTTTGCAAGTAGTTAGAGGATTTTCATCAAAAGGAACTGTTTCAATATGGATAGCTTGTTCATTTCTGTGTTCAGTAAACACAGTACAATTACTGGTTCGGCCATACAGAAGCAGCAGTAGAGCTATTTGTTGCATGATGTCTGAAGTGTTTGGACCCCCCCCCCTCTTCTCCCACATAACATTTTTCTTAGTATATAATGCTTTTGCTTACCATGAAAGATCATGGATCGTGATAACGAATATCCTGCAGTGCAATTCCAGGTGAAGGGATCCAGGTGATACGGAAATGATAGCTTAATTTTCTGGAGAGGGTGATGTTATGGATCCCACCAATCCAGAAAGATCCATCTTTTCAAGCATTCCACAGTCCATACATACTGTTGATTTATGGCAGCCAAACTGGTTTGCAGTGACCCTGTATTCCATGCTGCTTCCAAGACTATACAATGGCATTGCAATCCTCTGTTCAAGTGGAATGGGCTCTCTGATTGCATCTTGACATGGTTCAAGCTTTCCTTGCAGTAAATTCACAAGCTTCATGAATGAGGTCTTTGTCATTCTGAAGTTTTCCAGCCATCTACTATCATCCCACATCTTAAAAACTTCCTCCTTGAACCACATCTTTCTACGAGGCAACATCCACACTCTTCTCGCATTTGGTCTACAATTTATTTGGAGAAACTGAGCCAGCAGTAAAGCCTTTCTCCTTCGGATTTGGCGACGTAACTCCTTGCTCCTTCTTGAACGTCTAAACATCTCAACACTCTTAAACAATACTTCTCTCGCTGCTTTTACCTGTATATATGCAAATATTACAGTCAGCAGGGCAGATGACAGCACAAATTCGCCCCGAGTTTGATCCACTTATATGAAACGAATTATGTGTTAGCAACCAGAATAACTGATGAAATCGCACCTCAGCTTGATAAAGAGAAACAGTAGCGGATAACACTATAAGACCTTTTTGGACCCGAGATCTGACTGCTTGGTAAAAAAGGTTGAAATCGACGCAATACGACACGCCACGGCAGTATGCCTATCAGCACCAGTGGCGCATTAGATTATAAATATTTGCCGCGCTGCGCCATCAATGTAAATTCCGTTTAAACTTCCGTTAGTTTGGCAGCATAAGAATTCGGCAAAGTTAACGGAAAACTCACGTCTGCTCATGTAAACGCTTTCGAGCCGTTGGAATTTTAGCTGGAACGGAATTACGTTTACTGTCAAACCTAATCGGAAGACTCATGTAAACGGGGTAATTGCCACCATCTGTAGATATCGTCAGCGTGTGTAGGCACCGTCCCCGTCTGCAGGCGCCGTCACCGTCTGTAAACACCGTCACCATCTATAGACGTCGTCAACGTCAGGCACGAGTTTGGTCGGTAACGTGTTCAGCAGGGTGGTCACAGCGACATTATTGTGTGCTAAGCACGGTGACCACTGTCGATCATTGCTGTTCAGAGCGGTCACGGGGCGCCAGTCACAGCAGACGCGGGCGGGCCCGGCAGTCACAACTGGTAGCGTCAGTCGCTGGGCGCCGGCCAGCGGTCACGGGGCGCCAGTCACAGCAGACGCGGCCGGACCCAGCAGTCACAACTGGTAGCGTCAGTCGCTGGGCGCCGGCCAGCGGTCACGGGGCGCCAGTCACAGCAGACGCGGCCGGACCCAGCAGTCACAACTGGTAGCGTCAGTCGCTGGGCGCCGGCCGCCACGACCACCATCAGCGTGATGGACACTCCATGCACATGCCGACCAACGACATCATTTCGATATTTGGAAGTAGCTGTATCCGCCGTGCTTCCCTTCGCCGCGGCCGTCCATTCGCAGTCAGCGGCTGGCAAATCTGCGATCGCCAGATGTTACCGTCGCCGTTACCTGTACAGCCGGCACGCGCCGTATAGGAAAGTCCTATATTGGCACGCGAAAGTCTAGCAACCTCGTCGTCTCGATAACCCCGGTCACGAAAGCACCAGTCCTTTTAGCTGCCCTGTATTGCCTGCAGCACTCGCACGATCACACGAGGTAAGCCGTGATACTGCCTTTCCTATGAATTTAGAAGCCGAATTTAGTTGGGAAGCGTGCGCGTACGGAGCGCACAAGTACAGATGCGACCGCCTTGAGAACCGAAGCGTGACTGTCTGGCCGCCTGGGGTGGCCCCTCACAGGCACAGACCCCCGGCATTTCATTGGTCGTTGAGCCAGAACCGCCCATTTACGTCACATCCATGTTCTAGAAGCTTCGTCGGAAGTGGGCTTGCATTTAGTGATGGGTACTATGTGATATTTACGGTACACTCTTTACAGTTACAATTACGGTACAATTTTACAATCGGAAGGCTTACGGGATTATACCAATTACGGTTACGGGACAGCCAAACGTATAACTTTATGTGAACTGGGTTTGGTACCGGCTGCACAGTATTGAGATCACATCTCTGGCGCCCGGCGCCGGAGAGGGCTGGGGGGGGGGGGTGCAAGGTCCATTGAACGGCCCCGTTGGAGCGATGGCTGCTTACGTCGGCATCAGACAGGTGAACGCCAGTCTCGGTGCCTGAGACTTGTCGCGCCAGGAACGGAGGGGGTAGGGGGATGAATTTATGGGATCAAGACGTTCAAAAACTAACTCTCTTACAGCCGGATCGAGGCGTCGCTGTCACCCGGCGCCCAGCACAGACCGGGCCGTCGCCGAGATGCCCGCGCGGCCGGCCGTCGGAGGCCGACCCGACGCCCGGCCCCAGGCGCTTCTGGTACGGTCCCGAGTGACGACGATTTCACGGTGGTAGTTTCTGATCATTTTGCGTGGCGATCGGATCGATGGTGGCGCCGCGGGCCGGACTGCCGCGGCGTCGCTGCCCCCGCCTAATGCGAACGTCGTCGGCTTTCAGAACTGATAGATCTGAAGGCGTGTCCCACAGTTCCGCCGCACTTCGATAAAACCGAGCGAAAAGTAAAACCGAGCGAATACAGCAGCGCTATAAAATGGAACTTCAGGTCTGAAGAAAGGTGAACTGAAGAGCATACGTTTTGAAATATTCATGATATGTTGCTTTCTTTTCGCCGCTTTTCTCGGACGTCTTTCATTATAGTTTACCTTCTAGCACTCTTGCACAAACACACCACACACACACACACACGCACACACGCACACACACACACACACACACACATATATATATATATATATATATATTTGCCACCCCATTAGCTCAGTTGGTAAGAGTGCTGGCCTGCACTGGTCTCCCCTGTCCTGGCAACACAGGATTCGAGTCGCTTCACGCGCTCGCATTTAGCCCCCGGCTGGGAGGGTCAGTTGGCAGCTGGCCCGATAAGGCCGAGGACGAGCTACCGGGCGGCAGTGTCGGTTCATTGACGGTACGTTGAACTTTCGGTCTAAATTCTGCCGTTGAACTGGAATTCATGGATCGGGTGGTGGGGCCAGGGTTCTATTTGCACTCATTCAGGCAGCTACATGTATTGGTGATGTGAGGTGACCTAAAATGTAAAAAGGGACAGGCAGAAATTGCATTAGTGTCGATATGTACATGACTTATTCGACAAAGATGCACATGAATACTTAAATGAAAATCTATCAGGCCCAATCATATTCGGTGGATTTCAAAATCGTATTGGTGGGCTTGGATCCGAATAAAAGCTGATAAAATGACGCAGGTGGTTAGTCGGCCCCTCCCCGATTTGAGACCCTATTTTCCCCATGTTCGGCTTCAGACGGCCACTCACCGACTTCAGACGTTCATTCACCGACTTCACACGGTCACTCACCGACTTCACACGGTCACTCACCGACTTAACACGGCCCCTGCTGACTTTAGATGGCCCATCGCCGACTTCACACGGTCACTCACCGAGTTAACACGGCCCCTGCTGACTTTAGATAGCCCATCGCCGACCTCAGACGGTCATTCACCGACT
The DNA here is from genome assembly GCA_034440615.1 of Ashinkailepas kermadecensis. NCBI lineage: Eukaryota > Metazoa > Arthropoda > Thecostraca > Neolepadidae > Ashinkailepas > Ashinkailepas kermadecensis. The sequence continues at coordinate 28,539 of JAOTOM010003710.1, forward strand.
TCAGACAGTCACTCACCGACTTCACACGGTCATTCACCGACGTCAGACAGTCACTCACCGACTTAACACGGCTCCTGCTGACTTTAGATGGCCCATCGCCGACCTCAGACGGTCACTCACCGAGTTAACACGGCCCCTGCTGAATTTAGATGGCCCATCGTCGACCTCAGACGGTCATTCACCAACTTAACACGGCCCCTGCTGACTTTAGATGGTCCATTTACGACCTATTCCTACCTCTCCGAACTAAGGCTATTTTATTCCTATTCCTACCTCTCCTACTTTAGACGGTCCCTTCCTATTTTAGAAATATATTTTTCGACTTAATACGGCCTATCTTTAGCTTAGGGTAGCCGCTGTCCGACCTACTACCGCCCTCTCCTACCTTGGACGCCCCTCTTTTATTTTAGACGGCCCCTCTCCAACTTATATCGCTCCACTACGGCTTCATACGGCTTCTCTCTGAATTCAATCGGCTCTTCTCGATCAGCATGCTTACTCGCAAAGGAATTAACCTAAACTCCCCCGCCCCCGCGCTCCGTGGGTCACGATGACTCCCTCAGATTCTTCGAATTTAAACGATCAATATCTGACGTCAAACGGTCTCTCTGCGATTTTATGTCACCCCAAGGGAAAGTAGAATCTTCTCTTAGTGACCCTTTCAGGCTTGCGTCGGTCCACTACACGCCACATACGGCATATCTGCATTTTAAATGGCCACTGCCGATTCCGAATTCGGACAAAATGAAGCTGTTTTACAACATTCCCTCACCAATGAAGCCAAGGAGAACTTAATCTGTGCTTTGTATTCAGTGATTTTGTTTCGCCGATTGATTGATCGTTATTTCAAACTTGATACTTTCCTGAAGTTAATGGAATATACCCCTTGTAGACTCGACTACCAATCATGACCAATACCAATACCAACCAGAAACTTTGCAAAGGGACACATCAATGCGTCCAATAATGCAAATCTGAGATCCTTTCGGATACGAATGGAGGGAAGAAACTCATGCAATGACTCCTTTCGTTTGCAAGGAGATGCCAAGTCCCAGCAGACCCTTGAGCCTTTGCCATAAAGTAACTTTTGGGAGGATCATTTCAAGATCCCATTCTCAAGGTTTCATTTTGGCACCACCATCCCACGGTGGAAAACTCGTTTCACCGCCGCTGACCAAGCCCTAATTCAACCGAAAATTGTGTTACCAACGCCCAACGTGCCGGCGGCGCCTCGGCGAGCCGACACGGCCGGTCGGCCGAAGGTGGCTGGCACTTCCCGGCACTTCCCGGCACTTCCCGGCACTTCCCGGCGCTTCCCGGCGCTTCCCGGCACTTCCCGGCACTTCCCGACACTTCCCGGCACTTCCCGGCACTTCCCGGCACTTCCCGGCACTTCCCGGCCGCTGACCAGCAGGTTTTCCAGACTGGGCACATATCGACCGCGGCAGGCGCATATGAGAAGCATTGTCATGCGGGTTCGACCTCATCCCCGAGGTCAGCGCTCTGTCAACTGAGCCATTCCGACGGCCAGCCGCAATTTCGCATTCCATGAATATTATGGCTGGCTGGTTATGATAAATATTGCAGTTTTCGTTCGCTAGTTATTTGTAACCAGAACACCCACTGTTGGAGCATGGCAAGCGAAGAATATTAGTTTCACATCTTTAAAGGCATATGCATCGCGCGGACAGTGATGTGTTGCGTATTTATCAATTGAGATACATACCATGAACTATGCGCTTCGCGACACTCCATTCATTTAAATATCATTATGCCTGACCACATAACTAAATGGAAGAAATATGCCACTTAGGAAAAAATTATAAATGTGACACATGGAAATGCGTGTTCGATTCACAAATACAGCTTGGCTTGACCACTGCGGTGAATAGGATTTTTAGACTTAAAATAATATGCAATGGTGTAGCCTTTCCTTGTCTGCAAAACCAAACGCAGGCGCTCGTGACCGTCCACATTATGACGCCAAGTCGCTAACTGGGTGCACAACTTAATGGTATGATCAGACGTGTTAGCTGTGCCCAGTAATGGTAACAACCTATCAGTGATTAGAGGTGTTAACCCGTCCCAGTAATGGTAGCAAGAGAGAGCATTTACCACTATTGTGTAAGGCATACAAAATCATTCCATTGTTAAAGGTTGGTTGTTAGGTTAAGTGGTATGTAGTAAGCAGTAGTAATTATATAGCAAGTTGTGGTAAGCACCTATGTTGAGCTTTGATAAGCGATATCATGTACTGGATGAGCAACATTAAAGGTGTCAATTGAATTACCAGCCTTATGCCCGTACTAATATAACGAAATCCAACTTAATCTAGATATATTTCGCTTTCAAAGCGTCTTCAGTAAATACCGTAGCACACATCCAAAGAACTAAACTGTCACAAATGGCACTGCCAGTACAAAAAAAAATATCGCTTGACACTTGATCTAGTCCCAAATTCACAGCACAAAAACTGAGCGCAAAACGGGAGAGATTCTTGAGTCACCCAGCTAAAAGAAAAGATGCAGGGAAAAGGGGATAAACGAGACAAGCCGAGGGACACATGGGGAAAGAGAGCGAGAAAGCGAGAATGCGAGAAAGGTACAGAGAGAGAGAGAGAAAAAAAAAAAAAAGAGAGAGAGAGAGAGAGAGAGAGAGAGAGAGAGCTAGAAAGAAATGGATAGAGAGGTGAGGAGGCAGGTATACAGAGACATCAGACAGCAAGTTGGGCTGTAGCACCGATCGTCCGCAGGGTGATCTGATCACAGCACCATCAGCAAGCATAGCAGAGCCAACAGCACACCACCAGCATAACAGAGCCAACAGCACACCAGCAGCATAACAGTGCCAACACAGATAACGCCAATAACTGTAGGGAGCGGGCTTGATGAGCTTCCAGGAAGAAGTCATAATTTCTAGACGTGGCTTGCGGTTCCTGATCTCGATTGATTCGGCTATTTTCAGATCTTCCACGAATTAGCCGGTGCGGAGGACCTGCGGAGGACAGTTGTAGTGACCTTATAGTGACCTTATAGTGACCTTATGTGGGTGACCTGCGGAGGACAGTTATAGTGACCTTATAGTGACCTTATGTGGGTGACCTGCGGAGGACAGTTATAGTGAACTTATAGTGACCTTATAGTGACCTTATGTGGGTGACGTCTGTTTTGTGGTGCTGCTTCACATGTTCACCAAAAGGCGTGTTTGGTGTTCGATTCTTCACGCCTCTTAGATGTTCATTGTATCGATCGCCGACACTGAAGAGCAAATGCCACACAAAGAATGTGGTTTTTCAAATAACATGTCGAGTCTGCTCGGATCCTAAGCCCTAAGCCCACATAGGAGGAACCAAAAGAAGTGTCCGCGATCGGTACAATGAACATCTAAGAGATGCGAAGAACCGAACACCCTTTCAGTGAACATATAAAGCACTGCCACAACACGGACGTCATCCAAATAAGGTCACTACAACTGTTGGTCCTCCGCACCCGCAGAGACGTGGCAGATCTGAAAATAGCCGAATCTATCGAGCTCAGGAACCGCAAGGCACGTCACAACATTATAACTTCTTCTTGGAAGCTCATAAATCCCACTCCGTACAGTTATTAGCATTATCTGTGTTGGCACTGTTATGCTGCTGGTGGGCTGTTGGCTCTGCTATGCTTGCTGATGGTGCTGTGATTAGATCACCCTGCGGACGATCGGTGCTACAGCCCAACTTGCTGTCTGATGTCTCTGTATACCTGTCTCCTCACCTCTCCATCAATTTCTCCCTAGCTCTCTCTCTCTCTCTCTCTCTCTCTCTCTCTCTCTCTCTCTCTCTCTCTCTCTCTCTCTCTCTCTCTCTCTCTCTCTCTCTCTCTCTCTCTCTCTCTCTCTCTCTCTCTCTCTCTCTCTCTATCTCTCTCTCTCTCTCTCTCTCTCTCTCTCTCTCTCTCTCTCTCTCTCTCTCTCTCTCTCTCTCTCTCTCTCTCTCTCTCTCTCTCTCTCTCTCTCTCTCTCTTTCTATGTGTATATATATATATTTAACTCTGTCTCTGTCGCTATCCCTAGCTCTATCTCTGTATCATTATGGCATTCCCGCTTTCTCGCTCTTTCCCATATGTCTCCCCGTTTTTCCTCTTTTTTCCTCCTATTTTCCCTGCGCCTTTTCTCTTGTCTGGGTCACTCATGTATCTCTCTCGTTTTGTGCTTAGATTTTTGTGCTGTGAATTTAAGACTAAGTCACGTGTCAAGCGATGATTTTCATCAACAGTTTCGGTCGTGGCCATCGTCAGGAGTAGCACTGTAGCATGACTACTTCGTGTCAGGGTGAGTAGCAGAACTATCAGAAGTATCAGTATCAGTATCTATGTACCTAATTATTATCGGTAACAGGACTACTCCCGACTATGCCACTCGGCCGACGCTGCGCATCTCGCCTGACGCAATGTAAAACCTGTGGCCATACAAACAGTCTCCTGTCCGCTCCTCATGATCATTCCATGCATTTTGTGACTGCTATTCAATTGAACCGGCATAATGTTGGGTGGCGCCTGATACATTTAGCATTCTTTGGATGACAGGACAGACACACAAGTGAAGACTCGCATCTAGTTGAAGGGCTCTACTTGACATTCTGTTCTTCTTGAAAACGTTGTACTTTAATAGATGTCCATAACCTTCCATTTTTTTCTCAATCAACTTATAATGTTCAAGGGCACTGATCAAACGAACAAAATCGTTCTTTGTCATCTGTGGCATAAAATATTAATGTAGTACGCAACCAATACTAACGATCAATACAATCAATTTCAACTGAAATGATAATCACCTCGGCATTCGCACGTCCGGCGGTCCGCGCCAACTTCGCCGGTCCGGGGGGGGGGGGCAGATGTCTGCCCCCCTAAGATCTCCAGAACTATGCTAAGTAGCGACAAACTGAAAACGGCGTTGGATAGCTGGTAAGAAGCTCTATCGAAGGTATTTCGGTCATTTTCTCGCTCAGGTCAATATTTAGGTCACTGGGTCATCATAGGTCAAATTCGACCAGATCGGTTGGGACCCTCAGATATTGACACATATCTCAGGACCTGTAACAGATAGAAACAAACGGCGAATGCTATTCGACAGCGCTTGAAATGTGCTATCGACAATATGCTGTATGATTTAAGGTCAAGTCAACAGATAGGTCACCAGAGGTCACCGAACTTCGGTAAAATGTATTGTAATTTTCCGGTACAAACTTTTGACAGCATGGCGATGTGAAGCTGATTTTTGCTGTATATGACGAAAGACGCTTCCGATGGCATATAATAGCTAGGCCAATATTTGACCTTGACCTCGGTTGACCCGAGGTCAAGACCGTTTTCTGGCCTAGGTAGGTCATGTCGCATATCATTCAAAACGTCTCAACGAGAGCATTTCGTTGCTGTTAGAATTTTGCATAACATTTGGTTGTATACCACATTGATGTTCGCTATATAATTTACTGCGGGATAATACACGGCTGCGTTAGTGAAAATGGTCGCACAAATATTTGTGATATATGCGCCGCGTCCAGCACCGCTACATTTCCGAATATTACGAGACGATTCGCAAGAGACATGATAGAAAGGAACGATATTCAAGACCGGGTCTTTATTGTAGTGGATAGGTACGGGAACGACGCATTCCATTACAACAAACGATATGTATGTGTTCAATGCTCATATAGAACAACACTCGAGACATGCGAAACGCTTCTAAATTATTTCTTGGATATGAAATAATTATTTCTTGGACTTGACATCGGACCCATCTAGCTCTGTAGCAAAATTCGCCCATATGTATTTCATTTATTATGTAGTCAGTCATTGCATTCCCGCCTAACAATTTCAATGTAAGACAAAATCAAGTAGCTATGTAAAAGTGTTGGAAAATTTACCACATTTTACTTGACCTGACCTGACCAGGTCAAATATTAGGTATGTGACCTTAGCTCGAGGGTGCTAAGTGACCTAGGATCATTCGACACCTATTTTTGGCGCATTGAGGGGAAAACCGATTGGCGTCGGTTTGATCGCTCCAGTCCAATACTGTTATAAATAATTTGCAGTTATGTGTGATGACCTAAGATGACCTTGCAGAGGTCATAGAGTAAATGATTGACTCGCATATTCATAAACGACCTCAAAGTGCATGAGATTTACAGAGGACAATCGAGGCCAACTACGTACCCATGCAGGAATACTTTTTACTCCGAAACTATGACCTCAGGTCAAGGTCATGGGGTAGCCTAGGGAGGTCATGTAATGTATCAATCGACACGTCTTGGCGATACAAGCACAATGACGGTAATTTCAGCCTTCTAGCTCAATGCAGTGCGATATAATACGCAGAAATGTGCTAGTGATCTCAGGTGAACTCAGATGACCTTGGTGAGGTCGCTGAGCACAAATGTCAGCGGTAACATTGAGAATAGCTTCCAACTACACGTCATAACCGTTGTGAGGTCATTCCGAGAGCAAATATGTAACCAGGAAACATTTGTATATTTTACCATAGGCCTATAATGGGGGAAGCCATGGCCGCAACCTGACCTCAGGTCAATGCTACGAAAAAACCGTGATATATATTATAGTTCCTGATAAGATCATGACGTGATATAAGTTTGAAATCAATCGCCCAATTATTGTGGAAGTGATGCCACCTAGAACTCCGAGGGGTGTTGGGTCACTTCGCCTGACCTGGTGACCTGACTTGAGATGACCCAGGATCAAAAATTTCTGAGGATATGTAGAAAAGACCAATGAGCAGCCATGCGAGGTTTGGCCTTGCTAACTCGATTAGTATGGCGGCAAAGTAGGAAAAACCGCAGCGGGGCAGATATCTGCCCCCCCCGGACCTGCGCGGGTTAACATAAGCAGCGTAGCAAGGTGCTGGTCATATGGTTTGATTGAACCAGCTAGCAGTACAGTTTGTGTTTATGCCACGCCACGCTACCTGCTCCGGACCGGAACATTCTGAACATGTCGCAATATGTGCAGTCCTGGCTTTTCCGTCCCATGGCAATCCTGGCTACCCCACAGGCTGCTGTCATCCACAGCTCCCGAAACACAACTTTGTTATAGCCCATGGCGCATATGATATGAGTAACATACTGACTGCTGCACTCGTGAAGTAACATACTGACTGCTGCACTCGTGAAGCGTGAGATGACAACCATCCGCCAACTGTTTATGTGGTGTCGTCATGTACTTAGCCCCCAGAATGGCATGAATTAGTGCACATTCCTGCTGGGTTGTGTATGTCGGAGCCTTTTGGCTCCGCTGGTCGGATATAGTGCACTTGAGGAGAACAGTGATATGAATATTGCTGACATCGCAGGTAGCTAACAACTTTATCTAACATTCAGACATCCCGATGGTCTGCTTCAAAATATTCCTTTTGCCCAATTCATTCTACCGAATCTTTTCCCAAGCCATGAATCACTATCCAACTGTAGTGTTCAACATTTTGATGGGCACCCGATGACATTGTAGATACCACGCTCGTCTCGGAACCGGAGGGTTTCTGAGTTAAATCCAGCCAGCCAGTTGACATATCGGCTCACCATCAGCCATTGGGCATGAGAGAGAGAGAGAGAGGGGGAGAGAGAGAGAGAGAGAGAGAGAGAGAGAGAGAGAGAGAGAGAGAGAGAGAGAGAGAGAGAGAGAGAGAGAGAGAGAGAGAGAGAGAGAGAGAGAGAGAGAGAGAGAGAGAGAGAGAGAGAGAGAGAGAGAGAGAGAGAGAGAGAGAGAGAGAGAGAGAGAGAGAGAGAGAGAGAGAGAGAGAGGGAGAGAAGCGCAGTATCGCCTTTGCAGCCGGGCTCGTCAAGAGAGGGAGAGGGAGAGGGAGAGGGAGAGGGAGAGGGAGAGGGAGAGGGAGAGGGAGAGGGAGAGGAGAGAGGGAGAGAGAGAGAGAGAGAGAGAGAGAGAGAGAGAGAGAGAGAGAGAGAGAGGGAGAGAGAGAGAGAGAGAGAGAGAGAGAGAGATAGAGAGAGAGAGAGAGAGAGAGAGAGATAGAGATATATATATAGATAGAGAGAGAGAGAGAGAGAGAGAGAGAGAGAGAGAGAGAGAGAGAGAGAGAGAGAGAGAGAGAGAGAGAGAGAGAGAGAGAGAGAGAGAGAGAGAGAGAGTGAGAGAGAGAGAGAGAGGGAGAGGGAGAGAGGGAGAGAGGGAGAGAGAGAGGGAGAGAAGCGCAATATCGTCTTTGCAGCCTGGCTCGTCAAGAGAGGAACTCGAGTTCCTTGAATCCTCTTGTACACTTTGTCATCCCTGGGCTCAGCGCTGAATTATTATTAATTCCACCCGAACACGTCCCCCATGCCCCTGGTGCATCGCATGCTGTCACGGCTCACCGACCCTCAACCTATCCGCTGTCTTAGCAATGCATCGAAGTTGACTGGGTTTCAGGTGCAAATACAGATCTGGAACTTGTCTCGTAAAATAGAAATATCTACGCCAAAATGTGTTTATCAAACTTGCAGAAAGTAGACAATAAGATTTAGGTTTGTGTAGGGTCCAAAGCGGCTACGCGGATCTGAGAAAAAGTAGGACAGCTGAATCGAGTTGGCATGATGGCTGCATTGTAATGCGAGATAACTGTACGATACATTAATATCGGGCTTCGAAAGATGGAAGTAAGAATCAAAATAACTGACTTCTGATTCAATTATCATGTCGCTGATGTGCTACAGTGCCGGCAGCAATGCGGTATCCGAAAACCTGTCTAGCGGCAGTCAGCAGGTGTGTCGACCTGTCTAGCGGCAGTCAGCAGGTGTGTCGACCTGTCTAGCGGCAGTCAGCAGGTGTGTCGACCTGTCCAGCGGCAGTCAGCAGGTGTGTCGACCTGTCTAGCGGCAGTCAGCAGGCGTGTCGACCTGTCTAGCGGCAGTCAGCAGGTGTGTCGACCTGTCCAGCGGCAGTCAGCAGGTGTGTCGACCTGTCTAGCGGCAGTCAGCAGGTGTGTCGACCTGTCCAGCGGCAGTCAGCAGGTGTGTCGACGACGCGACACAAAAATACGAGAGAGATGGCCGCACTACTGCCGGCATTTAACGCGAGGCGGCGGAAAGAGGCTGTGTCGGATCATCTGTTCGTGCTGCGACAAATTAGTGCGATATCTATAGTCATGTCGGTAACATGACTGGCTCACGAGGTGGCAAATCCTGCATAGGCATTGATGACAGGGATGACTCGGGTGACCTCACGCAACAGAAATAGTAGCCCGTTCAACGGAGCCATGGCTCCTCCGGTGTTGATTACGGCTCGCCGCTGACACTCAGGTGTTGATTACGGCTCGCCGCCGGCACTTAGGTGTTGATCACGGATCGTCGCCGACACTCAAGTGTTGATCACGGCTAGTTGCCGGCACTCAGGTGTTGATCACGGCTCGTCGCCGACACTCAGGTGTTGATCACGACTCGTCGCCGACACTCAGGTGTTGATCACGGCTCGTCGCCGACACTCAGGTGTTGATCACGGCTCGTCGCCGACACTCAGGTGTTGATCACGGATCGCCGCCGCAAAATTCAATAACGAAGCCGGCGGATACGGTCGCCGCAGATTTAACTTGACCCAAACGCACAACCGAAGCCGGCGATCGGCAGCTTGGTGAAGATGGCGCCGGGCCAGCACGGAGTTCCGGGTATGTCACGTGTCGCGTGGACCCTGGGGGAACGTATCAGTCGCAGCTGGTTCAGTACGAGCCGGTCAAGCGTGGCCTCTGTGCTCAACAGTCAGTCTAAATGAAATACAAGCCCAGCGAGGTCCATTCGTTCCATTGAGAGCAAATCTGAACTAAGTACCGTCCAGTAACTCTGGTACGTTCGATGGTTCGGCTCAATTTCGATCCTGAGGTTTATGTGCTAGATGCCCACTACGTTTTCGTTCATTTTTACTATCTGAGCTCCATTTGTCATTCATGGGGTTCCATTTTCATTGATACGAGTCCCTCGATGTTGCTGAGGGTTGTACTTTATTAGGCGTTTTAGACAAATTGGCTGCAAGTTTTTATTGAATTTTGATGTATGCGTAATATGTGAAGATGTCACATACATCAAGGTAACATCATGAAGATTTGAGCGTAGGTTCAAACCGGTTGGGGTGGTGTCGCGACAGAGAAAGTTGCCCCTTGCCATGAGAAAGTTGCCCCTTGCCATGAAAGAGAGGGGTAAATTAATGCTTCGTCCTCTCCCCTCCTCTGAAATTTCGGGAGGCACTAAGTATGAAAGAAGGCTCGTCATGTTGTCCAAGGCTCCAGGCCATGACTCACATTTGCATAGACAGGAGACTCGTGGAGCTAACGAAGACCCTCCAGCACCCGGCTGGAGGTCCTGTCGTACTGTCCTGAAGCTCCAGGCAAAGGGGCCATTCATTCTTGGCGACAGACTGCTAGACATGACGAGAAGACACCAGCCCCGGCAGGAGGCTCCATCATTGTGTGGAGATGCCGGGCCAGGAGGTCCATTAGTCTTGACAGGAGACTCCTAAAGATCACGAAATGAGCCCAACGTCCGACAGAGGGCCCATAATGTTGTACGGAGGTCAAGGAACAAGAGTACTATTAGGTTGATGGAAGGCCCATGGAAATCGCGAAAACATCCCATAGTGCGACAGGTGATCATGGTATCTGGAGGCCTCACGTCAGGAGGTCCATTGATGCTAACACGAGGCCTCTAGATCACATACAAAGGGCGAACATCCGGTAGGATAACCCAACATGTTGTCGGGAGGCCTCCGACAATGATATCATAAGTCGTGATAGAAGGCTCGCGGATCTCGCAACAGCTCTCAAATCCATTTAGAAGCCTCTCCTCCTACAAGCTGTTTGAAGGCTCTACAGGCCAGAAGTTGGCATACAAAGCCAATGGAGAGTCCTTAACGGCCAAAAGATACAGCAAGTACCTCAATGCTTTTGAGGAGGCCCTCACGGACTGAGGAGGCCTCCATGAGGAGCCGTTGACCTCCCTGCCCTTCGGAGGACATGGTGGCACTGCCTGTGTCACACCAGGGCATGTTCGTTGTTTGCTGAGGGCTTTCGAAGCCAACTCAACAGCTGGCAGGACGCCGTTTTTCCCGTGCAGTGATAGGTGATGCGCTTGGTGAGCCAAGACATTAATGATTCATGATGTAACGACTGCATTTCTTTTTCGGCTTGGCTGACGCTTTTTTACGTGAAGGTGGATGAATGGGATATGCGTCGCAATGGAACAGCAGTGGCGCAATGGACAGCGGGGCGCCGCCATAGTTCGTGCTGACTGGAACACAGGGCTGGTCGTCACACAGCCTCGTGAGACGAGCTTTGCGCCGCGCTGTACACTCAGTGCCACCGCAGAAAGCGGGCAGCGAGTACCAGGCGGGGTTCACATGCTAAGAGCGCTAAAGCCGAACTTCGGCTCGATCTGTTGCATTATGCAACGCATTCGGGTCGGAGCCAGTCCAATTGACTATGAGGACGCGTCGGCGCATGCGGATCAGCCCCGACTAAGCCCAGGGCGGACTGGAGCGGCCCGCCTGCGGCGGCACTGTCAGCGATGACTGTGCGCTCCTCGTACATCCGACAGGCAGCTTCCGGGACGTCCCTTCTCTCATAATCCGCGTCTAATGGCGGCGCAGCAGTGCGATCTGTCCTCGCTCTGTGATGGCTCATTGTGGCCGGTGACGGTTGCTTCCGTCACTTCGGCGCTCTGCAGGCGGCGCAGCAGCTGCCGCACGTGCCGGCCGGTGTGGCCGCAGCTGGGCATGTGCCCGCAGCTGAGGATGTGGCCACAGCTGAAGATATGCCCGCAGCTGGGGATGTGGCGGCAGCTGAAGATATGCCCGCAGCTGGGGATGTGGCGGCAGCTGAAGATATGCCCGCAGCTGGGGATGTGGCCGCAGCTGGGGTTGTGGCGGCAGCTGAAGATATGCCCGCAGCTGGGGATGTGGCCGCAGCTGAAGATATGCCCGCAGCTGGGGATGTGGCGGCAGCTGAAGATATGCCCGCAGCTGGGGATGTGGCGGCAGCTGAAGATATGCCTGCAGCTGGGGATGTGGCCGCAGCTGAAGATATGCCCGCAGCTGGGGATGTGGCGGCAGCTGAAGATATGCCCGCAGCTGGGGATGTGCCCGCAGCTGGGGATGTGGCCGCAGCTGGGGATGTGGCCGCAGCTGAAGATATGCCCGCAGCTGGGCATGTGGCCGCAGCTGGGGATGTGGCCGCAGCTGAAGATATGCCCGCAGCTGGGGATGTGGCCGCAGCTGGGGATGTGGCCGCAGCTGAAAATATGCCCGCAGCTGGGGATGTGCCCGCAGCTGGGGATGTGGCCGCAGCTGGGGATGTGGCGGCAGCTGAAGATATGCCCGCAGCTGGGGATGTGCCCGCAGCTGAGGATATGCTTGCTATAGATGCTGGCCTTTGGCAGCTCTCAGTGTCGACTGAGTGACTACCACCAGGCCGTGGCGGTATCAGTGTCGACAGAGTGACCACCACCAGGCCGTGACGGTCTCAGTGTGGACAGAGTGACTACCACCAGGCCGTGGCGGTCTCAGTGTCGACAGAGTGACTACCACCAGGCCGTGACGGTCTCAGTGTCGACAGAGTGACTACCACCAGGCCGTGGCGGTATCAGTGTCGACAGAGTGACTACCACCAGGCCGTGACGGTCTTATTGTCGACAGAGTGACTACCACCAGGCCGTGGCGGTCTCAGTGTCGACAGAGTGACTACCACCAGGCCGTGGCGGTCTCAGTGTCGACAGAGTGCCGACGCTCGCACGTGCTCAACCCAGAAATGCCGAGTTGTCACACATGGCAGGATAATGGACTTAATCGGCTCACAGGCTTTGGCGGCGCCTGCCTGCACGGCGGCTCAGCCTGCAGAGACAGCTCCCCCGTGGCTGAGGATGCGTTAGCCGACCCTTGATGCTCACGTAATGGAAAGAGGAGTCATTTCCGCGATGGAAATAAGTCGTACGCTTCTGCCAGTTTTCCTCGACACCTTCTTGAAATTCATGGTTGGGCTTAGAGTTAAGCACACAACAATTTTCCTGCGTTGCTTTCTACTCTCACGGGATCATATTAATCACTGCTGGCCATGTTCTCTTCCGAGTATCATCGGCCAATCACCGATCTCCGTGTGCGATGGTGCTACAGCATTCTATTGTGTGAGGCTGTTTCTGATTGTTCTGTTTTAGAAGTGATATTTCTCCCCTTCCTATCAATGAAAAAAAACATAAAACAACAGATACCTGTGCCAAAAGTTGGCTGCAAGTAAGCGAATTCCATGTTTCCCCCAAGGAGTCCAGCTGGTCAAGAAGGGGCTGAATGTCATGCGGCGAATTCACTGATCCTGACGTTGATAGAGTTACTTTCACGTGCTCAGGAAACAACGGCAGCCGTTGCTGATTAACCAATCAGGAGTTCGAAGGAGTTTGCAATTACATTGTGCACTTTGGCTTACAGTGGCCTTTTCGTCGGTAAAGTACGGCTCATTTATAAACAAAGTCCGCGTGCGTTCTTGTAATTGGAGCACGATTTGGCTAGTATCAATTGGCCCACTCATCGTTTACATAGCCAATTTCTTCGGCTTATCTGTCACAATAAGTATATTAATGTTTAAGGAATGCCTAGCTGGCCTTGTCTAATCCACTTATTCCTCGCCGGAAGAAATGAGGAGGGTCACTCCTGGATCATATGTTTATCACATTACATTATTTAACCTGATTTAACCTTTCTATGGACACACTTTCCAAACAGTATACATTTAGACGAATTCTCAAGTCATCGCTTTATCAATGTATGTATGGCCCCAGCGTGCCCTAAGATCAAGTCACGAGGTCAAAAGCTGGAGAGTTTAAAAGATACTTCAGTATCATATCAGTTTTTTGGGGGAACAAAATGTTTGTACTTCAAAAGTGATGTATTCAAGCTTGAATTTACGTAAACCCGCCATGCGGCGTAACATGACCTGACCTTGTGATTCTCGGATATCAAACAGATGTGTGCATGTTACTCGAGTTGTTCCGCTGGAAACACCTAATATATATATATATATATATATATATATATATATATATATATATATATATATATATATATATATGTACATATATAGATGTATATATATGTATCCCAACATAAAGGTCATGTCCCTGCGCTCACCTACTTTGACCTGTAAGGACATCAGCATGACCAAATACGGAGAAATGATCTGTGATATGCACTCTCGGCTGTATTGGCTTCCCGCATCCGTTTTTCCTGTGCATATGGCAAGCATGGTTTTGGAAGCTGATTTTCCAGCCTGATTTTGACCGAACCTGGTCTACCCTGTCCTCTCCCGTTTTTGCTATTACATTGCTATTACAATTTACAGGGCCTTAAGTCTAGGTACGTGTATTTACATATTATGACCTCTCATGAACTCAGTATTGCCAAAGTGCAAACATATGGCACGCTGCAGGCTCTTCGTGACCAGGGCTTCCAAATGGTGTTTGCATCTTTTAGCTGACGTAGATCGAAAATTAGTAGGGGGATTCACAACCCCCCTCCCCTCCCCAGGCCCGGCGAAGATGGATTGGCCGGCCGGCACGGCGATGGTTGAGGGCTGGTGGTGCGATGGTGGGTGGCAAGGTCGCGATGGTTGAGGGCACATGGCATAGGTCGCCAATGCAGGGCGTATGTGAGTGCGCTTGTGAACGAACGCTACCAGGAAATATAGATTTATGAAATGTAAATGCATTATGATGCAGTTCTTATCTTTCCACCAAACGTCTACGACTATGCTGTCGTCATTGACCTTCGTCATGTTTTAATAAAATGAATATATCATTATTAGTGCTTAAGTCTGTTCCGTATGGCTGATCTTAGCTAGTAATCCTGCTCTCATGCACATTTTTACAAACCAGTATCTCGGCAGGTCAGAAGGAATAAAAACGCACCCCATGTGAAGTTTTAATAGAAAATTGCCCAAAAGGGCAATGACAAATTGCCCTGTAACAAAGATTTACTGTCCGAATGCAGCCAGCTTGGAACAAATGATTTCGTCGATGGCTTATTTGCTACCGCATTTTGTGTTACCAGCACATTTAACTTAGCGGTCAAACTCGCCATAACGGTGCTTAGAGAATTCCACTTATTATTTGTAAAATGTAATAAGAAGCTTGCAACGTTCCGACGATGTACAGTCATGGGATAAGCACGGAAGCACAGCTCCGTTCTCTAAGGGCTGTGTGCTTTTATTTGTAATAACGTTGTGAATTGCAGAATCATTCGCCATACACCATTTTGTACTGGGCCATTCTGTAGCGTTTTTCCGGCATGTCCAAGGGCGTTGTCAAGCGCCCGGTATTTGTAGCCATATATATGAGGCTTATTACTGAGTGCAATTTGAGCACATAGTGCACTATCACAAAGCGTCTGACTTCAATGCTCTAACTAAATTTATTTCATTAGATGCGAAATATCACAGGATGGCCTAAATGCGCGAGAAACATGTCAAAAGTCGTTCAAATCTAGACATGTGCAACGCACCAGTCCCAGCTTTTTCGACCCGACAGGGTATCATACTGATTTGAAACAGCATCGGCGATTTACGCATATTGTATCTGACAAGTGTTTTGGAAAAAACAGCATTATTTTTTCTTCAATTCATTCTGAGAATACTTGCGTTCAAAATAAGCTTCCTTGGACACATTTATATTAGTCATAAAGACATAAAGACATAAAAGATCAGTGCAACTGTGAGCCACAAGGGCCCTTCTTGGTTGCACTTGGTACACTGAACCAGTTGCCCACCAAATCTGTCAATCAACCCACCCTGGAATACAGAAAAACAAGCCCCCTATTCTTATAATGATTGTCTATGCCGTTTTTAAAGATGTTCAGTGTGTTGCTACTGACAATTGTTCCTGGAAGCTGGTTCCAGTGTTCTACTACCCTGTTGGTGAAGAAAGACTGTCTTAACCTTGTCCTGCTGTGATTAACTTTAATTTTGAATTGATGACCTCTAATTGCATCATTTCTGTTAAATTCAAACATTTCCCTTAGATATCCCTGCTCCTGACCATTAACAAATTTAAAAACCTCGACGAGATCTCCTCTCAGCCTTCTATGTCTAAGTGAAAACATATTCAATTTCTTCAATCTTTCCTCATATGCCAGGTTGCCTATACCATTAACCATTTTTGTTGCCCTCTTTTGTACTCTCTCTAAAAGCCAACAATCTTTCTCATAACTAGGGGACCAAGCTTGGACACAGTATTCCAAATGTGGCCTGACATATGCACAGTAAAGCTTCCTGATGACCTCCTCACTTTTGTTCAGTGTGTTGCTACTGACAATTGTCATATTAGCTATCACAATTATGGCAACTAAGTAATAGGAATAGTCTAATGATATAGACAGTCGTAATCACAGGAATCTCAACACGAAGTTTGACGTATTTTAGACATCAGTTCTGAAAGCTGATGTTGCAAAGCACGTCAAATAAGCGAAACCATATGCGTATGAAATGCAGCATATTTTCTTGCATTTATCTGATTTCAGACCACTTTAAGCTGGCAAAGACAAGCCGCTGTTTTCGTCAAGTCTCAAGACAAGTCTTTTGTTTCGACTCTAATGTGCGTCCAAGTTATGCATGAAAGAATTAGTGCGTGAGTCCGCTTAAACGTTCGCTTGAGGCCCCGATGTTTCCTGATCTTTTCATGCATTCGGCACCAAGGCAATAGTTCTGCAATGTTCACATTGCATTGTACTTATAGTGTACATTCCCATCGCTTACAGAGGTACATTTCAAGTGACAAATATACTCCCAATAGAACCAAAATGTGCCAATAGCTCGGAGGTAAATGCAAATGTCATTGAATAAATCCACCAACCGTGCATAGCACGGATAATTGAATTGACGGCCATCAAGTCACCATGGATGAGCATTCCTTATTGAGCAATAAGGAATGCTCATCCACTTTGACCTATAGCACTATGGGAAAGTCACCCCGGGGGAAGGCACGAGCCAATCAGGAAGTTGAGCAAAAGTTTCTGGCTTGGTTCAGTACCTACTAGCGACGATGTGGCCCGTTCAGTTTCTATTTCGTATCATCTTATTCAACTGTAAGGTGAACCGTTGACACTGCAACGCTTCCGGTTATCGATGTGTGGTCTGAGCTTGTAAACTGGGATTCCACTGAAGTCTTGGGCAGGCGAATAGTCATGCGACTTCGCTGTGTTAAGAGATGTGTGTGGTCTATCCACCGCATGCCATGCCTCGAGGATTGTGCAAGTTTGTGTATGTGTCAGCATATGGGAATTGCTCGCCATATCGTCGTTGTTAATTGTGTTCGGTTTCCTTTATTTTTGTCCTCGACCGTACAACAGCCGGCAACTGTGTTGATATTTGAAAATTATTGCGGGGCGGTAACATCGAGGTAATTGGCCCCAGTTGTTTGGGGGCACCTCATAGGATCCCATTATAAATGTTATAATTAGAGGGTAAAGGCAGCATTCGTGTTGAGGGGGGGGGAGGGCAAGCAGCTCCCACCCAAAGCATACAAATATACACCCATGACAGTCGTATGCTACCATTGAGGGCATCCTCATGCCACCTGTCACATCACTATCGGCGTAGTAGTGAATATAGTGCGTGAGATCCTGGGGCCGAAGGCTGGACACGGGCAAATTTTTCGTCCAACGAACCCGAGCATACGATGATGACTGGGGAGCATTCGCCGTGTGGCGCATTGGGCGCCGACAGACGAGCGCCGGCTGCGCTGGGTTATGGGGGCATAGCCGCCTCAGAACCGCTCCCTGCGAGCCGTCGGTGCGGTTACTCCCCGAGAGTGTTTTGTCACAGGCTGAGGTCCTTGACAGCAAATAAGCGTCTCGAAATAGCTCATGCATACATTTCCACATATTAGTAAATGTTGGGAGCAGGTTATCTTAAATGCATGTTTCATTGAATAAAACGGCATACTTCGTGTTGATCAGTGGCGTCGCCACGAAATTCTTCTAGGGGGGTAATGTTGGAAGGGGGCCTCCTGCTCCCCGAAAGGGGCCTCCTATTTTTTTAGGCTCTTGGTATGGTTCAAGAATGGAAAACATGATTTCATATTGATGTCTTGTTTGTTCTTTGCATGGTGCATCATTTACGCAAAACGCAATAGCAATAATTTTTTTTCGCTGAGAACTGAGCCATGCCAGCGTATAAATAAGTAAGTGTGGATAAATTATAAGTGCCAAAACAAACCAATGCCTTAATGCTTTCTCGACCAGAAGAATCTTCCCGTTGGCCTCTAGATTCCAGCGAGCTGGCGAGGCTGGTGCTGAACATATCTTAAATATATCTTCCATTGATCAACCCACTTCTATGTCTACCAAGTCTAACTGAATATAGCTAGATTCACCACTACTGTTAGTCATTCCCACCAGCTTGATGTCATAAGTAAGCTTAAACGATCATTTCCCAGTCCTAGGACGATAATTTCGCGAAAGTGACAACGAGAAGTGGATTGAATTGGTTTTTTTTAATCGCCATCTTAGGGATTTATTTATTTTTATAACATTTGGTGCTGCCTGTAAGGCACCTGGCACACAAGCTAAAATAATAAATTATCAGCGAATAAATTCACGGCAAGAACAAGCATTGAACAACAGTGCATAAATAACAATGCAACAATGCAACAATGGCAATGCAGAAATATTGCAAAACTTTCAAATTCCACGCCGTCACGCCCATGGTTTTCGCTGTGCTGCACCGTTTTGTAAATGACGTCGTTGAGAAGGTATTGAAGCTGGGAAGCTCTAATCATGCAGGCTGTAATCACAGAAGACAAGTTTGTAGGAAGAAAATTCATTTATAAACTCATTCCTCCCAATTTGTATGAGGCATCGGTGTTGTTTTGTATGCTTGTGAGGGGGAATTTGCCCCCTCAATGTTGGCTTTGCCCAATGTTTCTGAAAATTATTGGGAGACCAGTGGCGTGCCTATATCTGCGTCAAGGGGGAGGGTGGGAAACGTATTTGGAGGGGTTCACCTGACCCATTCAAAAAGTCCTCGGATTTGGACCACTATTTTGTCAAAGGGGACCTTTTTAAATTAAATAATTAGTGATCAACTGAATTGCCATATGGAGGGGCCTAATCTACCACTATCGCTTCTGATTCGTCGGATTTCAACCCTAACTCCCCCACCCTGTTAGAATGTTTTCTTTTGGTATCCCTTGATAAGTCACCTCACACTGCTGAAATTACACCGATACAAATCACTTTAAAATGTAAAATTTCCCAATTTCAGACATTCCAGTTCATCGTGCCCGGTCGCCACGACGCCAACGTTCGTGCACATGCACACCCATCTTGCGCATTCGACGCATTCGTCACACTTCGTGCGATTCTACGGTATCTGCTAGGCCTGCTACATTTTGCTAACTGCTGCCACATGATAGACTTGCGCCATATTTGATGTGATGGAATGCTTCGTATGGACGTTCGCTGCGAAACTTCGATTAATTAAATTCGATCGTTAGTTCCCTATTTCCAACATTTTATGGTGGTTAAGAAATGCGGACACCCGCTGTGCTTTGATGCACCTCATATCTTTGGTTAAATATGTTCCCAGATTGGCTACCGGACCGAGGCCCTGCCTCAGTGTTCTTTTTTGGGGGACCCGTTTCGTCTTTCTTCGTCTACGCATGTGTTTTAGGGCTTCAATCCATTTTTGTTAGGAGCTCAACACATTTTCGAAACCCCTGTTCGTTTTAGGGTTTGTTGCTTTTTTATGCTTTGATGATTTTTTTTGGTGTCGGGGCTTTCAAAGATCCTGATGTGCTTATTTAGTGCTCGGTCTATTTGTTCGTTTTGGGACCATGCTGCTTTTTGCGGCCCCAGCCTCTTTTTCAGGCCTTTGTGCAGTCGCATGGCCCCTGTGTGCCTTCAGAGCTTCAGGTTCATTTTTTTTCGAGCTCCCGGTATGTTTATTTAAGGCTGCAACGCATGTTTAAGGCCCTGTCGCTTTTTGCGAGACTGTGCACTTTGGAGGGTCAGTTACACTTTCGGCCCCCGTTGTGCTCTTGGGGCCCCGCTGTGTTTATTTGGGGCTTCTGACGCACATTTGTGGAGCCCGAGTGCAATTTTGGGGCTTCGGTGCGATTTGTCTGGGTCTCAGCGCGACTTATCGCGCCCAAGCGCGTGGTTCCGGGGACCCAACGCTAGCTTCCTGGGCTCAACGTGATTTTTGTGGATCTCTTCTGAATTTTCTCAAAGTCCGAATCCCGGCCTGATTTTTCGAGCACCTGGCGCCATGTTTTTGTATCTCACCTCGATTTTTTCTCGAGCTCCGGATGTTTTTCTGGACCGTACGCGATTTGTGAAGGCATCTGATATGTTTGGTGCTCCAGAGCCATTTTCCTGATCCGGACAGTTATTTTTTTGAATCCCTCCTTATTTTGGAAGGCTCCGGCTTGATTTTTGTGGGGATACCGATGCGATTTTGGGGGTCACACTGTGCTTATGTGGGGCCCTAGAGGCCAATTTTTGGGAGCTCCGACGTGAATGATTGATGCCCAGACCAGAATTTCTGGACTACCGATGGGAATTGCTGGTACCGAGCGCGATATTTGGGGAACCGGTTCGAGTTTAGTAAGTCTTCAGAGACAGGACTTCAGACGTCTTCAGAGACAGGACCCCTAAGATCCGATGCGACAGCGTCATATCAAGCACTACACTTCAGGAACAAGGCTTGACACAGGGTAGCGTGCTCTCACCGGGCCTCTTCCCGATCACGACTAACGACATAATTGCTAATCACACCTCAATATTCACTTTTCGCGGATGACATAGCCATTTGGACAACAGCACAATACTTCCTAAAAGCCGTGAAAACCATTGAAACAGCTCTAGGCCACATATCAAAGTGGTGCAAAACGTGGGGCTTAGCCCTGTCCACATAAAAAAATCGACCACAGTCGAATATAGTCGTATCCGCCCCACACCTACAACACTGCTTAGAATTGACGGCAAAGACATCCAACGAGTGGAAAGTTTCAAGTTCTTAGGAGTAAACCTGAACGAAAAACATAGTTTATTTATTTATTTATTTCACGATAAGTGCCCTTCACGTATAGTGGCTGTTATGGACAGGAAGGAAGGAGGTAGGATGGATGAGCCTGTTATAGTTTTAAGACACATGTCACTGTCATCTCAAAGAGATGGGTAAAGTGCGCCAAGGTACTCCGTGCACTTGCAGGCACATACTGGGGCGGAGACAGGAAAACACCACTACGACTCTGCAAATCAATCATACGACCCATGCTAGAATACAACAGGCTCATCCTTCCTACCATTTCATAAAACCCGAGCAAAAAGTTAGCCATAACTCAAAACAACTGCATCAGAGCATCCACAGGAGCTCTCCGCACCACACCGATAGCCAGTCTTCTAGTAACTCAAACACTCCTTCCCTCAGCTTCAGGAGGAAACATTTGTGTCCCTACAACATTAAAATTAAATCCATTGGAAATCGCCCGACAAAGCTCTGCTCTGCTTTACGCCAGACAGATTCGACAAGAGCAGATTTGGGCGCAAACCGCTACCATATAGTGTTCAAATTGCCACGGCTCTCTCAGATCTTAACCTCACAATGCCAACCACTGCAGCTCGCCCGCCCACTAGGCCATTATGGACGCTCAGTGAACCAAAGGTGAAGTAGCTGCTCTCGGAAAAGAAATCGCTTATCGCCTCGGCGGGAATTCTTGGCACCTTCCACAAATTCGGCGAGGACAACAATCACGAAACACTGGTATTCACGGATGGATCGAAACACCAGGTCAAAGTAGGCATTGGCGTCACTGGGCTAGGCCTTAGGCTTTCCAAGCGTCTACCGGATAACTTCTCCATCTACTCCGCTGATGCAATGGCCATTCTGGCCGCTATCTCAATTCTCATGAGGTGTAAAGCTAGAAACGTAGTAATTACTACGTTTCTGAGCAATCTGCAATCTCAGCAATCTGAGCAAATTAATTTGCTCAGATTCAAAATCCTTCCTTCAGTCAATTAGCAACACCCACGACTGTCCACGTCCAGTCATTGGCAGAATGCAATAAATCGTGGCGCGTAACGTAAACAACTTGTCCTTCCTCTGGATACCGGGCCACGCCAACATCCCAGGAAGCGAGGAAGCAGATCGGCTAGCAAAGCATGCCTTAGCATTTAATACTTATCCCAACATGGAATATTCGGTAGACGATTGCAAAGAACTCCTACAACGTCACATACATCAGCATCACCGAAACACATGGGCACAACACAACTCTACACAACACAAATCCAATTACACACACAAAATCAAACCAACGGTAGGCACATTACACATCTATAATCAATCCCACCGTCAAAAGTAAGTAATCATCACTAGACTTACAACTGGCTGCACAAAACTAACACAGCTTGAACTCCAGGATGACCCATATATAACATCTCACTGCGACACCTGCAACACCACATTAAACATAGGCCACATCCTGTTATGCTGTAGATGCTTTAACGCTCAAAGGAAACCATTTAAGGCCTTTTGCCAAAAAGATGGCATCACTCTGTCGCTTCCGTTGCTTCTGTTTGACAAGCACCCAAAACTCCTTCAATTGTTGTTTGAATATCTGTGCTCCAAAAAATTAGCAGGAGCATTGTAGACACCACACCACCAACACTCACATCACCACGCAATGCATGCCCGCAATACACTCATAGCAATAACACAAATAGCCGTCCCCGAATGCCACCGGACGTACATGAGTCGATTCGCTTTCTCGTTCGAAATAAATGGATACCTTGCGGTGCTATCAGATGTGGATGAGCCGACTTGCTCTAAAAACTTAACACAACGTCATACGACTAACTGGAGGAGCCATCGGACGTAGATGAGCCGATTTATATTGCAATTCATGACGTAAAACGGCTACCCAGAGGCACAGCGAACGTAGATGAGCCGAATTGCAAAACACCGTACTAACCTCACTGTCAACTCTGCACGGCATGCTTAGGCTAACCCACTATTAACAACTAACACGCGGCGGCCGGTGTGATAGGCGGTGTGAACAGTTACCTCGTTATCCGCACGGTAAAGACCCCTCGGTGCTCTTCAACAAGAGTAGGCTAATACCGGCACCCTGGCAAAATCAACTTCTCGTCACTCCAAAAATCACACTCTCCACTCCAACTATAAACTATCCTGCGGAGGAGTAAAGTAAAACTGACATCACTTTGACACATGGGAGATGACCCTCTCCCATCCCCTGGGAGAGGACCCTCTCCCATCTCCTGGGAGATGACCCTCTCCCATCCCCTGGGAGATGACCCTCTCCCATCCCCTGGGAGATGACCCTCTCCCATCCACTGGGAGATGCCCCTCTCCCATCCCCTGGGAGAGGACCCTCTCCCATCCTCTCGCCTTCAGCACCTTAACGTCACATACACTACAACGTAAAACTCCCTTACCGTAAATGCATACTTGCCTTAGCTTTGCTTTCACAACACACTCGCTTTGAAGGCGGGGCAAATGACCTTTGTGGTCCGACACGTCTCTAAAAGTCACCCCCCCCCCAGGGTGCACGAAGCACGGCGCAAGAGCGCACGCCATACACGTGGCAGAGTGGAGGTCGGTGAGGTCGATTGAGAAGGTTGTCGTGTGTGGAGATGTGTAGCCTAGCCGCAGAGTGGAGGTCGGTGAGGTCGATTGAGAAGGTTGTCGTGTGTGGAGATGTGTAGCCTAGCGGCAGAGTGGAGGTCGGTGAGGTCGATTGAGAAGGTTGTCGTGTGTGGAGATGTGTAGCCTAGCGGCAGAGTGGAGGTCGGTGAGGTCGATTGAGAAGGTTGTCGTGTGTGGAGATGTGTAGCCTAGCCGCAAACGGGCCTGATGGAATGTCAGGAATAATTTATAATGAGGCATAACATAATTTGATGTGAAGCAACGCGCTAAGAATCGCACGTTCTAAACTCTAAGCCATTCGCCTGGTAGCGCAATGTGATGCATGTTGCTTTCGGCACTTAATATGACCACTGACAATCGTGTTCGTGGTAAGATTAGACATGCAGGCCTGAACTCAACACATGTGTGTGATAGGCAGCCGGCCAGGTAGCTCATCCACTCCACTACTGAGAAAATTTGCCGTATGACGTGGTGCATAAATAAATTACTAGCAATAACTCCCGCCATGGTAATTTCGCAGGTTACTCCTTAGCCGACATGTCGACATTTCACCGTTTCATTTGTTGTCGAACATCGAAGCAAGCGCATGGTTTAATGGGAGTCGGATTTATATTGTGATTGTCGTGTGAACACGGGGAATGAGCACAGGGGAACATAATCGAGGGCAAAATATTCACCAGCGAGTTTTGATGACAGGGGTAGCATGCACGTGCGACAGACCACACTAAATTGCCCAGTGTACTGATGTATAGCACCCGTTTCCTTCTTGTCAGCTATGGTCCGGTGCTGACGACAGAAACCGAGGTACGAATAGCTCCGGCGGCGGATATGCGCCGTATGCGCAAATGGCATTTCAGTGCACATAATCTGGCATTTTTGTTATGACACGTCTGACAGGTGTACTCTTCATGGAAGCTCGGCCTCTGATGAAGTCACGTGATAACTACAGCGCAGCGTTCTTCGCTTATGTTCCGAACATGAGCAGCGGCACCAGTTGTGGAGTCTAACGGAGAACGTGGCGGGTCAGCTTCAAGCTGCCAGAGCAGAGCAGTGCTCACTCATGCCGTGTGAACTATCAGCCTGTGTGCAGCACAGAACAGCTACAGTGCTAACAAGCCGGACGGATTTGGCTCGATGACGCTCACCTCGACATGGCGTGCGCCCGCCCGCAGCGAACGGACGTCGCCGTCGTCAGGGCAATGACCTGTGAGCCGCCAGCTCTGTGAAACTCGGCATCACAAAACGGACCTTGATGGGGGCTAATGATGCAGATGGAGATAGAACAGAGTAGACGCAGAAGCTTACAGGGCTCTGACAGGCAGGTTAGCTGCAAGTCGGAGGAGAGGCGTATTGACTATCATTCCGAGGGTGGCAGAGGGTAATGAGTGGTACTGCAGACCCTTGTAATGAATAATATGGTGCCCAAGCTTGGTGTGAAAAAATGATGTATGGTGTTTTTTTAAATAAATATTTCCGATGACTCTTGGTGGGAAAATTAGATATGCATAGCTTGGATAGGCTTCGTATTAGCAAGAAATTACTCTAATTACGAAGTAGTAGGTATGAGTAGCTAGCTCCTGTGCGGCTGTTCAGTACAGAGGAAGCTAGGTTGGTCATGGAACGATGAAGCTTTTAAAGCAGAGCGTATTTCTGAGAAGGAACAGTACCGCTGATCCAATTTTATGCAAATGCAAGAAGTGTTAGAAGCCCAACTGGAGAGCGTCCTCTCCAGTTCCTTGTCTGGAGGAACTGGGCGGCCGGCTCTCCGCCGCTGCGCGACGGCACTCTCGCCGACGATGCGAGCTTTACGGCAATCGTGATGGCAGCCAAACTATACCATTAAATGCTAATGTAAATCCGAAAAGACCTCTAGAGTCACAATGGAACTGGATTCACGTATGTGTAACCTTTAATGCATATTGCATCACGGTTTTCCCGCAATTGTTGTGCAATCTGCATCATGTGTGGAAAATGTCGAAGGTGGGGTAATCACACTTTATTATTATGTTAGCAATGGGTTTAAACTCGATCTTAGCTCGTTTTATGGCACGTGTCACGTGCGCATTATTCGGCACATGCGCCAACTGACACGACACAGTACATTCTTGAGCACTTGTCTACCTCGTGGTGAAAATGTCGTCCTTCAGTCTCCAATCGGTTAGTCAGGACGTGATTGAAATAGATTATGCATCAAAATCTGCGGCCTCAACGCGATGGGGTCACAGCTTAAAGCCCTTCTAATTTGCTCACTGACAACAAACTTGATGCCACACTATAGCGCTTTCCCATTGGCTACTTGGATCCCGCTAGTTATAATGCGGATTATGCAAGAGCATCATCACACCCTCATCAATAGACCAGGGTATGATATTTTGCGACGTGGTTGGTATGCAGACTTTGTTTCGGGAACTCGGAAGCCGCAAATGACGTCAGATTATTTTAGAAAGCTCAAAATTGGGATCAAATGACAGTGATAGATTACATCGAGAATACGTACGAATTGGACATATGGACTATTCCGCCACTACTAAGGAAAGAAAAGCACAACAGAACACATTTATCTTCTCGTGATCCTTCGTAATGCAAAGTGCGACATGGCATCAGACGTGCGACGCGACACGCGAGATCATGTGGCCATTTTCTTATTATTTACCCCACTACGCACAGCTGGTGCCCATATATGATATATATACATATATCTATATATATATATATACCATGCATGTGTGCATGCATGTATGTATGCATGTATATATGTGCTGATGCGCATGCTGTACGTGCACGTTTGTGTGGGGTCAGGTGCTAATATTCGAACCAAGTAATAGCTTACCAACGACCTTGAGGTTGACTTGATACGAGATGAGCGGCTGGCTGGACACCTGACACTCGTACAGGCCCGAGTCGGACACCTGTGCGAACTTGACCATCAGCATCCAGTCGTTACGCGCCGCGTCGCGCGCCACCTGGAAGCGCGCGTCGTTGGTGTACGTGTCGGTGCCGGCCGTCAGGATGTGCAGGTCCCGCGATCGAATCCAGGACACCTGCCGACACAGCCCAAGACCTGGTGATCCAGGACACCTTCCGACACAGCCCAAGACCTGGTGATCCAGGACACCTTCCGACACAGCCCAAGACGTGGTGATCCAGGACACCTGCCGACACAGCCCAATATCTGGTGATCCAGGACACCTGCCGACACAGTCCCAGACCTGCTGATCCAGGACACCTGCCGACACAGCTCCATAACTGGTGATCCAGGACACCTATCGACACATCCCAAGACCTAGCGATCCAGAACACCTGCAGACACAGCCCAATATCTGGTGATCCAGGACACCTGCCGACACAGCCCAAGATCTGGTGATCCAGGACTCCTGCCGACACAGCCCCAGATCTGGTGATCCAGGACACCTGCCGACACAGCCCCAGACCTGGTGATCCAGGACACCTGCCGACACAGCCCCAGACCTGGTGATCCAGGACACCTGCCGACACAGCCCCAGACCTGGTGATCCAGGACACCTGCCGATACAGCACCAGCCATGGTGATCCAGGACACCTGTGACACAGCCCCAGACCTGGTGATCCAGTACACCTGCCGACATAGCCAAATATCTTGTGATCAAGGACACCTGCCGACACAGCCCCAGACCTGATGATCCAGAACACCTGCCGATACAGCCCCAGACTTCGTGATCCAGGACACCTACCGGCGCAGTCACAGACCTGGTGATCCAGGACACCTGCCGACACAGCCCCAGACATGGTGATCCAGAACACTTGCCGACACAGCCCCAGACCTGGTGATCCAGGACACCTGCCGACACAGCACCAGCCATGGTGATCCAGGACACCTACCGACACAGCCGCAGACCTGGTAGGTCGCTGTCGGGCGCCTGGTACCTGTTCGCGGCGTGTAATTCTTCTTTCATGACGTCCAAGCAAAATGTAGCTATAATTCGTGGACCACGAAAGACCAGCTCTTTGTCGTTGGTGACCGCCGAAGCAGTGCTGTACGCAATGTGTAGTGTGTAGTCAGGCGCCAGCAATGCGATATGCGAAAACATATCAATCATAGCCTACTGATTAACAGCGATCTGCATATCGAAAATGGGCCCATACACCTATCCCATGTAATGCCATACCATTCCATGCGACGACAGGCGCGTCACTCCATGTGCCTCAGCTGATATGGCTGAGACCCATGGGATCCACAGAGTCTCGCAAATTGTGTCCCATGTGTGCAGCGAGATAGTGCTGAGGATGGCTTAGTGGCGCCAATGCCACTTCCGCCTCTTAACTTGATGACAGTAGTTTTGCGGTCAGATACGCCTGGGCTTATCAGCATTCAACAGGCAGCTGGAGCGACTCGGGTTATCGGTTGTGAGCACAGCTGAACAGCACTTGCGCCCCCCCCCCCCCCTTGGCGTAGCCAGGGGGGGACGAAGGTGACAGCCGCCACCCTTGAGGGTCGGTGGTGGCCCACCAGGCGGACGCCTTGAGCCTACAAAGGCCCCTGAACTGATGGAGGGGGCCCAGACTGTTGAGAGAGGGTCCCAGACTGTTTATAAAAAAACGGTGGCGTTTACAAGGGGTGAAGGAGCATTCGCCCCCTCGTGAGTCCGATGGAGTCCGCCAGGCGACCGCCCTGAGGAGCAGAGGTATAACCGAGGATAAACTAAACGCATCCAATGGCTTGTGTGGAAAGGGTCTTTGAGACCTGAAGACGTTCACCCTGAGAGCTGGCAAGGGTCGTGAAGACAAGAGAGAGCCCGTCGAGAGCTGGAATGCCCATGCCGACTTGAAAGAGCAGTCTCAGGTGGAATGGGCCCGTAACAGCTGGCGAATAAACAGGGCGCCAGAGGGCCAGAGAGGGCTGGGATGCATTTAGGTTTGAAAGGGACCCTGGGGATGAACAGGACCACTAGGAGCTGAAGAAGGCTAGTGATATTCCATCGCAGATCCGAAATGACCCCAAGATGAGAGCTAGACATGACTATTGGAACTGTAATGGATCCCTAAAAGCACGACAGGGCCCTGAGGGATGAAGAGGATCTTATGAGAGTCCGGGAGGACTAGACTGGAATTCTTCTGACGCTGAGAGCGGTCCTCAACGGATGGTCAAAGTCCCCTGGGAGATAAAAAAATCCGGTTGGCTAGCGATTGATGTGAAGAATACCGAGGACCAGCCTCAGAGATAGAATGTTCTTGAAACCACAAAAACTGCCCAGAACTTGGAAGGACCCCTCGCCGTTTGAGGAGGCCCTTGAGGGATAACAGAGGCCCCTGAGAGCTAAGGAGGGTCTCTGAGGTCAATGATGGCTGTCAGGAATGCTGAGGGCCAGCGTCAGAACTAGAAAGCCCTTGAAGCTAGAAAGTCTGTCAAAAATTGCAAAGGGACCCTAACAGGTGGAGAGAATCCCTGGCGATTGAAATGGTCACTGAGCGCTAGAGGGGACTAGACTGGGGTGTCCCAGAGGCCCGAAAGGGGTCCCTATGAGACGAACAGAGCCCCCGACAATACAAAGGGAGTACCGAAGGGCTGGCGATGGTTGTGAGGAATACTAAGAGCCAGTTTCAGAGCTAGAATGTCCTTGCTAGCTCGAAAGACTATTGTGGACTTAGGAAGTCCTCTGAGAGCTAGAACGTACCGGACTGTGATGCTCCTGAGGCTTGGGAGGAAAACAGGGATGAACATGGTCACCTAAGAACTAAGGAGAGTTACGAGAGTTGGCGATGTTTGCTAGAAATTGTGAGGCCCGTCTCGGAGCTGCAGGAATCCCCTGAGAGCTAGCCAGGTGTGTCGAGGACTGGGAATGACCCATGCAAGTTGGAGAGGGCTCCTGACGGGTGAATAGGTACCCTGAGAGTCAGGCAAGACTGGACGTGGGTGTTCCTAAGCTTTGGAATGGGCACCTGAAGGATCGGGACCCCTTGAGTGCTAAGATAGCACATGAGGACTGGAGACGTGTACGAGGAATACTGAGGGCCAACCTCAGGGATAGGACATCCTTGAGAGTCATAAATGATATCAAGGACTGGAAAGGTCAGCCACCGCCACCTTGGCGGCGGCGGTCGCCCCTGTGGCCAGGGCTGCCCCCACCCGCACACACACATACATACATGCATACATACATGCATACATACATACATACGTACATACATACATACATACATACATACGTACATACATTTGTATATATATATCTTTTTTTATATATATATATATATATATATATATATATATATATATATATATATATATATATGTACAATATATAAGAATGTATTTTATAAGTATAGCGGTGCTTTTAAAATATAGTGACCGAAATCCGAGGAGTTTATGAAATGTGGCGGGGCCCTAGGTAGGTAGGAGGAACCTCTCCAGATGTTCGCTCGCCGGGCCCAAATCATAGCTACTCCACTGACTTGCGGCACAAGAAAATAACTCATTCCTACCAGATTCACTACTGTTTGGCAGCATCGTCATTCAAAGATAAAGCTGTCGTCAGCCAAAACCATGCAGCCACGCAGCGACTCCACTCCACCATGAATCCGCACAAAATCGGACATTGATGTTCGGTGAAGCATTACATATTTCTTGGCCTTCTGTGGCTTGTCGAATGTACCGAGCGTGATGATGGGGGCCGTCACTGCTCGTTGGAATTCAACTACCGTTTCACGAAAGAATTAACTTGTTTAGACATAAAGACATAAAAGACATAAAAGATCAGTGCAACTATGACCCACAAGTGCCCTTCTTGGTTGCACTTTTGGACACTGAACCAGTTGCCCACCAAATCTGTATATCAGCCCTCCCTGGAATACAGAAAAACAAGCCCGCCTATTCTTATAATGATTGTCTATGCCGTTTTTAAAGATGTTCAGTGTGTTGCCACTGACAATGGTTCCTGGCAGTTGGTTCCAGTGTTCGAATACCCTGTTGGTGAAGAAAGACTGTCTTAACCTTGTCCTGCTGTGATTAACGTTAATTTTGAATTGATGACCTCTAATTGCATCATTTCTGTTAAATTCAAACATTTCCCTGAGATATCCCTGTTCCGGACCATGAACAAATTTAAAAACCTCGATGAGATCTCCTCTCAGCCTTCTATATCTAAGTGAAAACATATTCAATTTCTTCAATCTTTCCTCATAGGCCAGGTTGCCTATACCATTAACCATTTTTGTTGCCCTCTTTTGTACTCTCTTTAAAAGCCAACAATCTTTCTCATAATTAGGGGACCAAGCTTGGACACAGTATTCTAAATGTGGCCTGACATATGCAAAGTAAAGCTTCCTGATGACCTCCTCACTTTTGTATGACACATTCCTCTGTATTGCCCCAAGCATTCTTAGTGCCTTTTTCCTGGCTTCTTTGGTCTGTTCTGATGCCCCCAATATTGTGTTCAAAATAACACCTAAGTCCTTCTCCTGCTGAGTCACAGATAATACTTGGCCACCCATCAAGTATGGCACCTTCATATTCTGCCTACCTACATGCATGACTTTGCACTTATCAAAATTAAACTTCATTTGCCATTTTTCGGACCACTTCACAAGCTCGTCTAAGTCGTTCTGCAGCAAAACCTGCTCATTGTGCCCTGCTATTGCCCTAAAGATCTTCAAATCATCCGGAAATTTCAAAACCTTACTGCTTAGGCCACATTCAATGCTATTCACAAATATAATGAACAATAGTGGCCCCAGTACCGACCCCTGAGGGACTCCACTAAGAACATTTTGCCATGATGACTTTGTACCATTTAGCATTACTCTCTGCTGTTTATCTGAAAGCCACAACTCTATCCATTGTAGGATGCTACCTACAATGCCATGGACCTGAAGCTGCATCATTAACCGTTTATGGGGTACCTTGTCAAAGGCCTTACTAAAGTCAAGATATGCTACATCAACCTGATTTCCCTGATCAAATTGTTCTGTGGCATAATTCAAAAAGTCCAAGAGATTTGTGAGACACGATCTCCCTTTTCTAAACCCATGTTGAGTATCTTGAATCAATCTGTTTCCTTCCAGAAAACTAACCATTCTATCCTTGATAATTGATTCGAGTACCTTGCAGACTAGGGATGTGAGGCTTACTGGCCTATAATTTTCAACTTTCCCTCTTTCTCCTTTCTTGAAAATCGGAACTACATTTGCCCTTTTCCAATCTGTTGGAATTTCATTTTGTGAAACTGATCTACAAAATATTATACTAAGTGGAATTGCCAGTTCCTTTTCAGCTTCCCGCAATACCCTAGCATAAATTCCATCAGGTCCTGCTGTCTTGTTTGGCTTTATTTTTCTGATATAATTGAACACAACATCACTATCAATGAAATCAATATCGTGTATCTGATCACCTGTCACTGAACTGTGGTTCACGGTTGGCAGATTTGTCACATCCTCCACTGTAAACACTGATTTAAACTGCTTGCTCAGCTCCTCAACCATCTCACCATCCTCACTCAATATAGTCCCATTTACTTCCAGTGGACCAATTGTGCTTGAAACTTTACTTAGCTTGTAGAAACTGAATAACTTTTTACTGTCCCCATTACAGTTTCTAGCCAAATCCAATTCTTTTGCTCGCCTTGCTGCTCTGGTTTTCTGCTTCACAGCATCTCTAGCGTTTTGATATGACCTTAGATTTACGATATTTGAAGCTTCCTTAATTACTCTAAATGCATCTTTCTTAGCCTTAATTGATCTCCTCAAATCTGGTGTAAGCCACGCTGGCTTTCCTACCCTTCTTTTGCGCCTTTGCTTTTCGGGGACATGTCTAATCTGAATTTCCCTCAAGTAAGATTTGAATTTTCCCACATTTCACAGGCATTTAAATACAAAAATTCTTCTTCCCATTTTATGGCACTTAAAGCCTCTCTCATGCAGTCAAAGTCTGCCCTGTTAAAATTTGGAATCTTTGCCAAATTATCCTTGATTGTCCCCGCTATTTGTACCTTAAATCGCACTATGTTATGGTCACTTCTTCCCAGGGTTTTTCCTACAGTCAAGTCTTGAACTAAATCACTTAAATCTGAGAAGACAAGGTCCAAGAATGAGCCCTGTCTGGTTGGTTCCGTTACAAACTGGTGTAAGAACAAGTCCTCTTCAAGGCATTTCCTAAACAGTTTATATGATGGGGAGCTAACACCAACATTTTCATATCCTTTTAGATTAAAGTCACCAAGAATAAGGCATTTCCTCTGAAAGTTTCTGCTGATTTCCTCGCAAATCACCTTATCGAGCTCCAGTTGCTGAGAATGTGGCAAGGTTCCTGATCGATACAAAGCTCGTATCCTCAGTTTATTGCTGTTGCCTTTTCCCACAGCAACATCAACCCAAATGGACTACACAGACACATTTTTTACCCCATCTGCTATTTTTTTAGAACTGTATATATATTCTGTATATAACTGTACACATAACTGATCTACTGCTACCCCTATTTGCTGACTGTGAGGTTCTATTGCCTATGCTGTCACTATTTGCATATCCCTGAGATGGCAATGCCAATTCTTCCCTCCCCACCCCATTATCTAGTTTCCCTGAAGGACATGTTCATATACTTTGCCTAACACTTGCACCTCCTTCTCGGAGAAGTGCAGGCTATCCCTCTGATAGAGGTCAGATGAGCCATAAAACCTGCACCTACTTGCCCACAAAGGTAAAACCTAACTCATTGCAGAGCCTACCTACCCTGCCATTGGCTGCCAGTGCCCTAGAGCTCCATTCAGGGGAGACTCCAGCCCTAGGCAGAATAGCCATCACAATAACTCTGCTATTGCTTTGCTTCAGGGTTGCCAGAAGGGCCCTGTAGTCCTGCAGCAGCTCCTCACTCCTAGCAGGACCTATGTTGTTCACTCCTACCTGCACTATAACTGTACTAAACTGGTTTTCACTGGTGGCCTGTGCCACCACTGGGACCAGGTCTCTAACCTTGGCACCAGGCATGGTGATGCACCTCCTACCTCTCCGACCTTTACAGAATACCCTATCTAAATGCCGCAACCGAGAATCTCCTACGACTAGCACTTTCTCCTTGCTGCTATCACTATCCTGGGGGCAGTCCTCCAATGCCTGGAACCTATTGGATGTTACTACTCCTGCCTGTTGAGCTGCTTGACTAGGTTGCTTCCCACTCCTACCACCTACCACCTGCCACTCACTGCCCCCTTGCTTAGGCTCACGCCTCCAAATCCTCCACCCCCTGACTTTAAACCACTGCCCCTCCTGTGAGCTACAACTATAAATATTCTGTTCACTAGGAACACTTCTCTCTTCAGATCTCCCTGCCACCTCCACAGCAGGGGAAGCTACAGTTACCTGGTGGCCTGTGACCACCTGGGCATAGGATGCCCCTGCTACAGACTGCCCCTTCCTTTCTGGCCTGCCCTGTGAAGCAAGGGAAGCTTTGAGCTTGGAAAGCTCTGCCTTAAGGGCCCTAACCTCATCCTCTAGTGCCTGCATCCTGGTAGTAACCATCCTAAAGGCTGCAGCTTATTCCTAGATTTAGATTGAAAAGTAACTTGCTGCAAAATGATTTACCAAATAACAGAGCAGAGCTAAATAACCGACAAAGCTTAGGTGTATGCTAGTTCCTAACTATGCAGCACTTACAAGGTAATTACAAGAAAGTTGACTGTGGTTTTAAAGAAAGAAGATATCACTCGCTGAACAACTGCCAAAAATAAATAAATAGCTGAAAACACTGACACACTAGACAAAGACAGACATTAATCTACGGACAAAATGGCGCTGGGCAGCGTCGCTAGGTGTAAATATTATAATCTGCTTGTTAAAAAAGAAACTTATGAGATAAAACTATGCAAATATATGCACAGAAGTAATTGCTAAATACCTATCTACAGTTAAGCCTAGTATACTGCCCGGTTCTGCAACGACTTATCTGGAAAGTAGGAGCTCCACACCGACGTGTTTCCACCTTGACAACTGGCGGCAAACTGGAATTGTTTAGTAAATGGTTAATAAAACATAAACCACTGCGAAACCAATCAATAAAATAAACGTGATTGGCATCACAGAGATGCAGCTGAGTAGAAAGATCGACGATGCAATGTTCATGACGTTGGCGGGAAGATGACCTAACCCATCACACCCGAGAGCGCTGCAAGGATTTTTGCAAGGTGTAGGCAAACGAACGATAACGGAGGAGCAACTTATAGGACGAGTGGCTGCCGAAGGGGAAAGGAGAGAAAAAAGGAGCAGCAAGGGTGAGGTGATTTCCCTTCATGTTCATTTCGACCTATGCTAATTTCCCCTATGTTCATTTCTCCTACTTTCATTTCCCCCTATGCTGATCTCCTGGCGGCGCTACTGGCCACACCAAATCTGCAGCATCGGCTGACCGTTCTCGGACCAGCTGGTTTTGTTTGGTGTTTGGATCTGTCACCGAAAATGCAACACGATGAGTAAAATAAAGCTGAAGTAAGCTAAGACACCAGAAACAATGAGTCAAATTAATTTGATTGACATCGAACACGTGGAATGTCCCCTCGGTCAGCCGTGACAATTTTGGAAACTGTGTGATGTAGGAAGTGAAGAAGATAGGGTACGAAGCAATGTGTGTGGGCGGTAGGTAGGATGCGGGGCGAGCAGAATGAGCGGAGGATGGTGCGTCCGGTCCGGCCGAGCGGCTCACCGTCTTGTTGTTGAGCCTCTTCACCCTGCAGTGGAGGAACGCCGTGGTGCCCTCGAGCGCGGTCACCGACCGCGGCGTCGTGTCGTCGAACACGGGCGCCGCCAACATCTGCCGCAGCCAGGCTTCGTCTGAAACCGATCGGGTCGCGTTCAGATCCGGCCACCACCGCTGTGTCACGGCAGTGCTACAGCTCGTCAGTGTGACTACAGCCACCGACCACCACCGCTGTGTCACGGCAGTGCTACAGCTCGTCAGTGTGACTACAGCCACCGGCCACCACCGCTGTGTCACGGCAGTGCTACAGCTCGTCAGTGTGACTACAGCCACCGACCACCACCGCTGTGTCACGGCAGTGCTACAGCTCGTCAGTGTGACTACAGCCACCGGCCACCGCTGTGTCACGGCAGTGCTACAGCTCGTCAGTGTGACTACAGCCACCGGCCACCGCCGCTGTCACGGCAGTGCTACAGCTCGTCAGTGTGACTACAGCCACCGGCCACCACCGCTGTGTCACGGCAGTGCTACAGCTCGTCAGTGTGACTACAGCCACCGGCCACCGCCGCTGTGTCACGGCAGTGCTACAGCTCGTCAGTGTGACTACAGCCACCGGCCACCGCCGCTGTGTCACGGCAGTGCTACAGCTCGTCAGTGTGACTACAGCCACCGGCCACCGCCGCTGTGTCACGGCAGTGCTACAGCTCGTCAGTGTGACTACAGCCACCGGCCACCGCCGCTGTGTCACGGCAGTGCTACAGCTCGTCAGTGTGACTACAGCCACCGGCCACCGCCGCTGTGTCACGGCAGTGCTACAGCTCGTCAGTGTGACTACAGCCACCGGCCACCGCCGCTGTGTCACGGCAGTGCTACAGCTCGTCAGTGTGACTACAGCCACCGGCCACCGCCGCTGTGTCACGGCAGTGCTACAGCTCGTCAGTGTGACTACAGCCACCGGCCACCGCCGCTGTGTCACGGCAGTGCTACAGCTCGTCAGTGTGACTACAGCCACCGGCCACCGCCGCTGTGTCACGGCAGTGCTACAGCTCGTCAGTGTGACTACAGCCACCGGCCACCGCCGCTGTGTCACGGCAGTGCTACAGCTCGTCAGTGTGACTACAGCCACCGGCCACCGCCGCTGTGTCACGGCAGTGCTACAGCTCGTCAGTGTGACTACAGCCACCGGCCACCGCCGCTGTGTCACGGCAGTGCTACAGCTCGTCAGTGTGACTACAGCCACCGGCCACCGCCGCTGTGTCACGGCAGTGCTACAGCTCGTCAGTGTGACTACAGCCACCGGCCACCGCCGCTGTGTCACGGCAGTGCTACAGCTCGTCAGTGTGACTACAGCCACCGGCCACCACCGCTGTGTCACGGCAGTGCTACAGCTCGTCAGTGTGACTACAGCCACCGGCCACCACCGCTGTGTCACGGCAGTGCTACAGCTCGTCAGTGTGACTACAGCCACCGGCCACCGCCGCTGTGTCACGGCAGTGCTACAGCTCGTCAGTGTGACTACAGCCACCGGCCACCGCCGCTGTGTCACGGCAGTGCTACAGCTCGTCAGTGTGACTACAGCCACCGGCCACCACCGCTGTGTCACGGCAGTGCTACAGCTCGTCAGTGTGACTACAGCCACCGGCCACCACCGCTGTGTCACGGCAGTGCTACAGCTCGTCAGTGTGACTACAGCCACCGGCCACCACCGCTGTGTCACGGCAGTGCTACAGCTCGTCAGTGTGACTACAGCCACCGGCCACCGCTCTGCTGTGTCACGGCAGTGCTACAGCTCGTCAGTGTGACTACAGCCACCGGCCACCGCCGCTGTGTCACGGCAGTGCTACAGCTCGTCAGTGTGACTACAGCCACCGGCCACCGCCGCTGTGTCACGGCAGTGCTACAGCTCGTCAGTGTGACTACAGCCACCGGCCACCGCCGCTGTGTCACGGCAGTGCTACAGCTCGTCAGTGTGACTACAGCCACCGGCCACCGCCGCTGTGTCACGGCAGTGCTACAGCTCGTCAGTGTGACTACAGCCACCGGCCACCACCGCTGTGTCACGGCAGTGCTACAGCTCGTCAGTGTGACTACAGCCACCGGCCACCGCCGCTGTGTCACGGCAGTGCTACAGCTCGTCAGTGTGACTACAGCCACCGGCCACCGCCGCTGTGTCACGGCAGTGCTACAGCTCGTCAGTGTGACTACAGCCACCGGCCACCGCCGCTGTGTCACGGCAGTGCTACAGCTCGTCAGTGTGACTACAGCCACCGGCCACCACCGCTGTGTCACGGCAGTGCTACAGCTCGTCAGTGTGACTACAGCCACCGGCCACCGCCGCTGTGTCACGGCAGTGCTACAGCTCGTCAGTGTGACTACAGCCACCGGCCACCGCCGCTGTGTCACGGCAGTGCTACAGCTCGTCAGTGTGACTACAGCCACCGGCCACCGCCGCTGTGTCACGGCAGTGCTACAGCTCGTCAGTGTGACTACAGCCACCGGCCACCGCCGCTGTGTCACGGCAGTGCTACAGCTCGTCAGTGTGACTACAGCCACCGGCCACCGCCGCTGTGTCACGGCAGTGCTACAGCTCGTCAGTGTGACTACAGCCACCGGCCACCGCCGCTGTGTCACGGCAGTGCTACAGCTCGTCAGTGTGACTACAGCCACCGGCCACCGCCGCTGTGTCACGGCAGTGCTACAGCTCGTCAGTGTGACTACAGCCACCGGCCACCGCCGCTGTGTCACGGCAGTGCTACAGCTCGTCAGTGTGACTACAGCCACCGGCCACCACCGCTGTGTCACGGCAGTGCTACAGCTCGTCAGTGTGACTACAGCCACCGGCCACCGCCGCTGTGTCACGGCAGTGCTACAGCTCGTCAGTGTGACTACAGCCACCGGCCACCGCCGCTGTGTCACGGCAGTGCTACAGCTCGTCAGTGTGACTACAGCCACCGGCCACCGCCGCTGTGTCACGGCAGTGCTACAGCTCGTCAGTGTGACTACAGCCACCGGCCACCGCCGCTGTGTCACGGCAGTGCTACAGCTCGTCAGTGTGACTACAGCCACCGGCCACCGCCGCTGTGTCACGGCAGTGCTACAGCTCGTCAGTGTGACTACAGCCACCGGCCACCGCCGCTGTGTCACGGCAGTGCTACAGCTCGTCAGTGTGACTACAGCCACCGGCCACCGCCGCTGTGTCACGGCAGTGCTACAGCTCGTCAGTGTGACTACAGCCACCGGCCACCACCGCTGTGTCACGGCAGTGCTACAGCTCGTCAGTGTGACTACAGCCACCGGCCACCGCCGCTGTGTCACGGCAGTGCTACAGCTCGTCAGTGTGACTACAGCCACCGGCCACCGCCGCTGTGTCACGGCAGTGCTACAGCTCGTCAGTGTGACTACAGCCACCGGCCACCACCGCTGTGTCACGGCAGTGCTACAGCTCGTCAGTGTGACTACAGCCACCGGCCACCGCCGCTGTGTCACGGCAGTGCTACAGCTCGTCAGTGTGACTACAGCCACCGGCCACCACCGCTGTGTCACGGCAGTGCTACAGCTCGTCAGTGTGACTACAGCCACCGGCCACCACCGCTGTGTCACGGCAGTGCTACAGCTCGTCAGTGTGACTACAGCCACCGGCCACCGCCGCTGTGTCACGGCAGTGCTACAGCTCGTCAGTGTGACTACAGCCACCGGCCACCGCCGCTGTGTCACGGCAGTGCTACAGCTCGTCAGTGTGACTACAGCCACCGGCCACCGCCGCTGTGTCACGGCAGTGCTACAGCTCGTCAGTGTGACTACAGCCACCGGCCACCACCGCTGTGTCACGGCAGTGCTACAGCTCGTCAGTGTGACTACAGCCACCGGCCACCGCCGCTGTGTCACGGCAGTGCTACAGCTCGTCAGTGTGACTACAGCCACCGGCCACCGCCGCTGTGTCACGGCAGTGCTACAGCTCGTCAGTGTGACTACAGCCACCGGCCACCGCCGCTGTGTCACGGCAGTGCTACAGCTCGTCAGTGTGACTACAGCCACCGGCCACCGCCGCTGTGTCACGGCAGTGCTACAGCTCGTCAGTGTGACTACAGCCACCGGCCACCACCGCTGTGTCACGGCAGTGCTACAGCTCGTCAGTGTGACTACAGCCACCGGCCACCACCGCTGTGTCACGGCAGTGCTACAGCTCGTCAGTGTGACTACAGCCACCGGCCACCGCCGCTGTGTCACGGCAGTGCTACAGCTCGTCAGTGTGACTACAGCCACCGGCCACCACCGCTGTGTCACGGCAGTGCTACAGCTCGTCAGTGTGACTACAGCCACCGGCCACCGCCGCTGTGTCACGGCAGTGCTACAGCTCGTCAGTGTGACTACAGCCACCGGCCACCGCCGCTGTGTCACGGCAGTGCTACAGCTCGTCAGTGTGACTACAGCCACCGGCCACCACCGCTGTGTCACGGCAGTGCTACAGCTCGTCAGTGTGACTACAGCCACCGGCCACCGCCGCTGTGTCACGGCAGTGCTACAGCTCGTCAGTGTGACTACAGCCACCGGCCACCGCCCGCTGTGTCACGGCAGTGCTACAGCTCGTCAGTGTGACTACA
The DNA here is from genome assembly GCA_034440615.1 of Ashinkailepas kermadecensis. Taxonomy (NCBI): domain Eukaryota; kingdom Metazoa; phylum Arthropoda; class Thecostraca; family Neolepadidae; genus Ashinkailepas; species Ashinkailepas kermadecensis. Next base: position 68,475 of record JAOTOM010003710.1, read on the forward strand.
GCCACCGGCCACCGCCGCTGTGTCACGGCAGTGCTACACCGCTCGTCAGTGTGACTACATGCCACCGGCCACCGCCGCTGTGTCACGGCAGTGCTACAGCTCGTCAGTGTGACTACAGCCACCGGCCACCACCGCTGTGTCACGGCAGTGCTACAGCTCGTCAGTGTGACTACAGCCACCGGCCACCGCCGCTGTGTCACGGCAGTGCTACAGCTCGTCAGTGTGACTACAGCCACCGGCCACCGCCGCTGTGTCACGGCAGTGCTACAGCTCGTCAGTGTGACTACAGCCACCGGCCACCGCCGCTGTGTCACGGCAGTGCTACAGCTCGTCAGTGTGACTACAGCCACCGGCCACCGCCGCTGTGTCACGGCAGTGCTACAGCTCGTCAGTGTGACTACAGCCACCGGCCACCGCCGCTGTGTCACGGCAGTGCTACAGCTCGTCAGTGTGACTACAGCCACCGGCCACCGCCGCTGTGTCACGGCAGTGCTACAGCTCGTCAGTGTGACTACAGCCACCGGCCACCGCCGCTGTGTCACGGCAGTGCTACAGCTCGTCAGTGTGACTACAGCCACCGGCCACCACCGCTGTGTCACGGCAGTGCTACAGCTCGTCAGTGTGACTACAGCCACCGGCCACCGCCGCTGTGTCACGGCAGTGCTACAGCTCGTCAGTGTGACTACAGCCACCGGCCACCACCGCTGTGTCACGGCAGTGCTACAGCTCGTCAGTGTGACTACAGCCACCGGCCACCACCGCTGTGTCACGGCAGTGCTACAGCTCGTCAGTGTGACTACAGCCACCGGCCACCACCGCTGTGTCACGGCAGTGCTACAGCTCGTCAGTGTGACTACAGCCACCGGCCACCGCCGCTGTGTCACGGCAGTGCTACAGCTCGTCAGTGTGACTACAGCCACCGGCCACCACCGCTGTGTCACGGCAGTGCTACAGCTCGTCAGTGTGACTACAGCCACCGGCCACCGCCGCGTCACGGCAGTGCTACAGCTCGTCAGTGTGACTACAGCCACCGGCCACCGCCGCTGTGTCACGGCAGTGCTACAGCTCGTCAGTGTGACTACAGCCACCGGCCACCACCGCTGTGTCACGGCAGTGCTACAGCTCGTCAGTGTGACTACAGCCACCGGCCACCACCGCTGTGTCACGGCAGTGCTACAGCTCGTCAGTGTGACTACAGCCACCGGCCACCGCCGCTGTGTCACGGCAGTGCTTCAGCTGGTCGGACAGCCACCGCCACCCGCTGTGTCACGGCAGTGCTACAGCTCGTCAGTGTGACTACAGCCACCGGCCACCGCCGCTGTGTCACGGCAGTGCTACAGCTCGTCAGTGTGACTACAGCCACCGGCCACCACCGCTGTGTCACGGCAGTGCTACAGCTCGTCAGTGTGACTACAGCCACCGGCCACCACCGCTGTGTCACGGCAGTGCTACAGCTCGTCAGTGTGACTACAGCCACCGGCCACCACCGCTGTGTCACGGCAGTGCTACAGCTCGTCAGTGTGACTACAGCCACCGGCCACCACCGCTGTGTCACGGCAGTGCTACAGCTCGTCAGTGTGACTACAGCCACCGGCCACCGCCGCTGTGTCACGGCAGTGCTACAGCTCGTCAGTGTGACTACAGCCACCGGCCACATGCTATGCAGCTCGTCAGTGTGACTACAGCCACCGGCCACCACCGCTGTGTCACGGCAGTGCTACAGCTCGTCAGTGTGACTACAGCCACCGGCCACCACCGCTGTGTCACGGCAGTGCTACAGCTCGTCAGTGTGACTACAGCCACCGGCCACCACCGCTGTGTCACGGCAGTGCTACAGCTCGTCAGTGTGACTACAGCCACCGGCCACCGCCGCTGTGTCACGGCAGTGCTACAGCTCGTCAGTGTGACTACAGCCACCGGCCACCCGCTCACGGCAGTGCTACAGCTCGTCAGTGTTAACCTGTGTCACGGCAGTGCTACAGCTCGTCAGTGTGACTACAGCCACCGGCCACCACCGCTGTGTCACGGCAGTGCTACAGCTCGTCAGTGTGACTACAGCCACCGGCCACCGCCGCTGTGTCACGGCAGTGCTACAGCTCGTCAGTGTGACTACAGCCACCGGCCACCACCGCTGTGTCACGGCAGTGCTACAGCTCGTCAGTGTGACTACAGCCACCGGCCACCACCGCTGTGTCACGGCAGTGCTACAGCTCGTCAGTGTGACTACAGCCACCGGCCACCACCGCTGTGTCACGGCAGTGCTACAGCTCGTCAGTGTGACTACAGCCACCGGCCACCACCGCCGCGTCACGGCAGTGCTACAGCTCGTCAGTGTGACTACAGCCACCGGCCACCGCCGCGTCACGGCAGTGCTACAGCTCGTCAGTGTGACTACAGCCACCGGCCACCGCCGCGTCACGGCAGTGCTACAGCTCGTCAGTGTGACTACAGCCACCGGCCACCGCCGCGTCACGGCAGTGCTACAGCTCGTCAGTGTGACTACAGCCACCGGCCACCGCCGCGTCACGGCAGTGCTACAGCTCGTCAGTGTGACTACAGCCACCGGCCACCGCCGCGTCACGGCAGTGCTACAGCTCGTCAGTGTGACTACAGCCACCGGCCACCGCCGCGTCACGGCAGTGCTACAGCTCGTCAGTGTGACTACAGCCACCGGCCACCGCTGTGTCACGGCAGTGCTACAGCTCGTCAGTGTGACTACAGCCACCGGCCACCGCCGCGTCACGGCAGTGCTACAGCTCGTCAGTGTGACTACAGCCACCGGCCACCGCTGTGTCACGGCAGTGCTACAGCTCGTCAGTGTGACTACAACCACCGGCCACCGCTGTGTCACGGCAGCTACAGCTCTCAGTGTGACTACAGCCACCGGCCACCGCTGTGTCACGGCAGTGCTACAGCTCGTCAGTGTGACTACAGCCACCGGCCACCACCGCTGTGTCACGGCAGTGCTACAGCTGGTCAGTGTGACTACAGCCACCGGCCACCACCGCTGTGTCACGGCAGTGCTACAGCTCGTCAGTGTGACTACAGCCACCGGCCACCGCCGCGTCACGGCAGTGCTACAGCTCGTCAGTGTGACTACACCACCGGCCACCGCTGTGTCACGGCAGTGCTACAGCTCGTCAGTGTGACTACAGCCACCGGCCATCGCCGCGTCACGGCAGTGCTACAGCTCGTCAGTGTGACTATAGCCACCGGCCACCACCGCTGTGTCACGGCAGTGCTACAGCTCGTCAGTGTGACTACAGCCACCGGCCACCGCCGCTGTGTCACGGCAGTGCTACAGCTCGTCAGTGTGACTACAGCCACCGGCCACCACTGCTGTGTCACGGCAGTGCTACAGCTCGTCAGTGTGACTACAGCCACCGGCCACCACCGCTGTGTCACGGCAGTGCTACAGCTCGTCAGTGTGACTACAGCCACCGGCCACCACTGCTGTGTCACGGCAGTGCTACAGCTCGTCAGTGTGACTACAGCCACCGGCCACCGCCGCGTCACGGCAGTGCTACAGCTGGTCAGTGTGACTATAGCCACCGGCCACCACCGCTGTGTCACGGCAGTGCTACAGCTCGTCAGTGTGACTACAGCCACCGGCCGACGGCCCGCTAACATCTCGTCCTCTGATTCTGACCCACCCGACCTCCACTTGCCCGCTACCGCAGGCAAATGTTTGGGGACGCTGGAGTGTTTGCTACCTTTTGATTGATTTTACACCTGTCATTATTCCTACCGTGGCGGCGAGCATGAGCAGATATCTCAATATCTGTTCATATGTCAGCATAGCAATGTCGCCTACTAAGGATTTATATTTTTCTCCATTCGTCTCGCTCCATTCCCCTCTCGTGTGTCTCACGATGGCTGGAGCTGGCAGAAGAGGCCAATACAAATACCAAACCCGTATTGTCCATACACTTATCGTGGACAGTGCTGGCGGCACGAGGCCAATTGGCGCTCAGGCAGAATCAATCCTGGTCACTTTCTGTTTACGCGGTTGGTTGGTTATTGGTTTTACGACACGTCGACCGTTGAGTCATGTAGCGTCGCCAATCTCTCACGCCGATTGGTCGCGGGCGAAGAGTAGCGACAGGTGAGACTCGAACCCACAACCTTTCGATTGTGAGACGAGTATCTTACCCCTGGACCACTCGTCCCCTCTCACTTTCCTCGTTTAAAGATTGAATGGAGCTGTTTGACAATCAGCTGCTCTGCGATAGTTCTCAAGATTCCCTGGTAAATGCAAACAGAGATTCTGATGTCACAGCTTTGAAGACAAGTATCCGATTAGACGAGCAAATCAGCAAATCTGTTTACGCGGGGGCGAGCAGAAGCTCACAACGTAGACATCGATCTCCGGACTAAAACTTGTATGAGCTAACGCCACCGTTCGGTTCTATTGCATTGACGAGCTGCACCACCAGAGCTGGGAGAGCTCAGTAATGCATGCGACATGTCGTGCGGAAGGCTGGGAGGGGGGGGGGGGTGTCACAACGCCTCATAAAACATCCGACTATGCAGGAAGTTCATAAAGGACAAACGGGAGGCTTCTTTAGTGGTCACGAGCCAGTAATCCCCTTGACTATGGAACTTTAATTGGCTTTCAAGTAGCTGTGGTGGGTTTGGTCATTTGCCGGTCGTTCGGTGATGAGGTGGGCGACACGCGTACCTTCACCTCCTCGACGTCCCCCGGCTTGGTGGTGAGGTGGTCGACACGCTTACTTTCACCTCCTCAACGGCCCTCGGCCAGGTGATGAGGTGGGCGACACGCGTACCTTCACTCGACTCCCGGCTTGGTGGTGAGGGATTTTTCAAGCCTGAGGTGGGGAAGCGTACCTTCACCTTTTCGACGGCCCTTTGCCACCATAACTAAGACCTTATCAGATCACAGCACATGTAATCACGTTAGTGTGGGGCACGGAGTTCTACTTCACAAACTCGTGACAACAAAATACTTTATACTTGCTTCCGTATGCCGGTAGGATACTCGGGCTAGAGCTTGTATTCGAGGTCATGCGAGAACATGCAACTAACTTATTGATACTATCAGCTTTCTTCATTTTATTGATAAAAATGAGCCACTGCAAGGTGTGCAACGACGTTCTGAACGGGAACGGCCGGGGACTGAACATAACAGGACAATACACGATTGAGGCAGGATGCTGAGTGGGTATAGCAGGGCAATTGGCGGGTATAGCGGGGCAATTGGCGGGTAAAGCAGGATGATGAGCGGATATAGCAGGACAATGAGTGGGCATAGCAAGGTGCTGAGCGGGTACAGCAGGCCGCTGAGCGGGTACGGCAGGGTGCTGAGCGGGTACAGCAGGCCGCTGAGCGGGTACGGCAGGGTGCTGAGCGGGTACAGCAGGCCGCTGAGCGGGTACGGCAGGGTGCTGAGCGGGTACGGCAGGGTGCTGAGCGGGTACAGCAGGGTGCTGAGCGGGTACAGCAGGCCGCTGAGCGGGTACGGAAGGCCGCTGAGCGGGTACGGCAGGCCGCTGAGCGGGTACAGCAGGGTGCTGAGCGGGTACGGCAGGGTGCTGAGCGGGTACAGCAGGCCGCTGAGCGGGTACGGCAGGGTGCTGAGCGGGTACGGCAGGGTGCTGAGCGGGTACGGAAGGGTGCTGAGCGGGTATAGCAGAGCGCTGAGCGGATATGACAGGGCCCTGAGCGGGTATGGCAGCATTGAAGAAAAACAAATGTACCCCAGGGAGTAACATGCAACTATCGTATGAAGAATCTCAACGCCCACCATACGTCGATTTCAATTCACTTCACTGCATCCATTGTATGAAGTGAATAATTTCAGGAGTCAATTCTGTGTTCGAACCCTCCCCAACCCTCCCGGGAAGGGAATGCTTAAGGGTGTCACAAATTTGAGGCGACCACCATATGTGGTGTTTGGTGTTGTGTAGTTGGCACCTCGTAGGGGAGTCACGCCCATCAACAAAGTCAATTCCACGACACCCAACAACTTCCAGCTGGCTCTTCAACGTCCGGGGACTTCGAAGCGCGGGAAAATGACCACTTGCAACTGCGAATAACACCTTAAAATGGTGATGACTCCCCCATGACGAGTCGGCTGGTGCGTGCTGCAGAGCGTTCAGTCGCCATATTGTGCTGCATCGCCTTCAGTCGCTATATTGTGCTGCATTGTCTTCAGTCGCCATATTGTGCTGCATCGCCGTCAGTCGCTATATTGTGCTGCATTGTCTTCAGTCGCCATATTGTGCTGCATCGCCTTCAGTCGCTATATTGTGCTGCATTGTCTTCAGTCGCCATATTGTGCTGCATCGCCTTCAGTCGCTATATTGTGCTGCATAGCGTTCAGTCGCCATATTGTGCTGCATCGCCTTCAGTCGCTATATTGTGCTGCATCGTCTTCAGTCGCCATATTGTGCTGCATCGCCTTCAGTCGCCATATTGTGCTGCATCGCGTTCAGTCGCCATATTGTGCTGCATCGCGTTCAATCGCCATATTGCGCCGCATTGTTGAAGACTTCAGGAGGAGAGTGCGGTGAATATTTAGACATCGCAAGGTAAGTGGTGAATCTATGCATTCGATCATGGCCTCAAATGGGGTCACAAATCATGGCCTCAAAAATTACCACGCCGTAACAGCAGCATGATAATAAGTATATACAAGGAGCATAGCAAAAAGTAATGTAAATATGGTGACAGGTGCGAACTGAGGCTAAATGGTTCGGTCAGGTTAAATCAGAGGCAGTAGATTAAGGGGTAAGGAGAAGCTTAACCAAATATCTGAATGTTAGCATTAACCCCACGACATTGTCTGATAAATAAGAGCACTCAAATGAGTGTTTCCTCTCCCCCTCCAGGCCAAACGGGTCAACGTCCATGCCTAGTGTCGGGCATGAGTTGGCTTGCAGTTTTCAGATCGCATTTGAAGAGGTTCGACCCTCCAGCAACCAAAGTCCGGTCCTCCCAGCAACCAAAAATGCACTAAATGAAACAAGAAATGTTGAGATGGGCACTACCCAATGCCAAACATTTCCGGAGCGCTTCGCTCGCGAAAGCGTTCTCTGCTTCACGACACTTTTTGGTCGGTCTCCCCTTAAGAAAATCCTGGCAAAACAAGATTCCTTCATGGGAACATATATATCTTTTTAGGTATACTGATATGGTGGTTGGTAACACCATCAAGAATATGACTCCTGGATTGAAATGGACAGAAGAAAAATGGAGTAAAAAATACCAATTACTTACGCCCCAAAAATCGGCGACCCAAATCCCTTAATGGGTATCATGACTCCCTGTGAGATACGTTGCGTGAAATAGACTCCCGTATGGGGAGTAATTTTTCACGCCACGGTGGTCATTTGGGGAGTCTCAGAACATAGTTGACACCTATGAGGGGTGTCACGACTCCCAATACAGGCGTTACTTGTGGAGTCAAATTTTGAAATTTCGCATTGGGTAGTACTGACAAAAGTCAATCCCCGTAGGGATTGAGTTTTGACATATTGTGTAATGGCAGTACATTTTTTCAGGGCAGTACATTTTTCAGTGAGGGCGCTGAGCGGCTACGACGGGGTGCTGAGCGGGTATCGTCAGAGGCAGGGCTCTGAGGTGACGAAAAAATGCTCTGAAATGTATGCCAGGCTGCAGCTTCCCCGCCCCCCACAAATATATATATATATATATATATATATATATATATATATATATATATATATATATATATATATATATATATATATATATATATATATATATATATATATATATATATATATATATATATATATATCAGGGAACGTAGATTGCATTGTGACCGACTGTGTTACCGCAGTGGGGGATCAGCTGATGAGCCTATTTTGATAGCTGGAAGTCTGTGGTCTAATACCCTCACCGGGTACTCATTTTCTGCAGTACCAGCCAGCTCCTACAGAGGGAAATAGTTGTTTGTTGTTTTAAGAGGCAAACACCAGTCGACCGACCCGTGACATTCGGGCCACGAACATGATCTGCTGTCAAGTGGACACGTCAGTGCACTGGCACGCTGCGAGGTCTCTGCGTCGTCCTGGTCCCGGCTGTCGGCTGTGCTGTATACCCAGTCGCAGGCAGCTAAACAGCTCATGTGTATGTATGTTACGGAGGAGGGGCGTAGGCGGGGTGGGAGCTGGGGTTGTCAACAAGATCGTCGACAATGGTAACGTCTGCTGTTCATTGTATGATGTACAATGTACGTACGTTTGTGCACATTGTATCTGCACATGAAGCGCAAATGTGCTCTTAGCACCTCTATTTTTGCACTCAAATATGTTGCTATTTTCTGGAATATCCGGCAGTGATGCATCGTGCATCGCTTAATTAAAAACAAGCTGTGTTTGACTTTGACCTGAGGCATAAAGTCCGGATGAAAGAGTGGCGCAACGAGCAGAGAGAACCTGCCTCAGGTGATGGTGTTATTTGCGTAAGAGCGATGATTGCGACGGTGCGCCCAGTGGGTGGAGTCTGCCAGTGTTGGCTCGCACAAAACCACATCCCAGAGTGCACGGCCTTGCTCGTAAATTATGGCATCGTTGGGGCGCTCTGATTCACCGCCTTGCTTCCAATATAGCATGTGTTCCTTTACTTAGGGAACGTCGAGTCTTGCACGGACAAAACCTGATCCGATTAGCAATTACAGAGTGCCATCGTCAGCAATTACAGAGTGCCATTGTCAGCAATTACAGAGTGCCATTGTCAGCAATTACAGAGTGCCATCGTCAGCAATTACAGAGTGCCATTGTCAGCAATTACAGAGTGCCCGCGGAATTGTCATGCTTCCGTGCCTTACAGCCGCTTATTTGGAACAGGGCCAATGGAACTGGCTGCCTACTTCCCACACAAACGAGAACTACAAGCAACAATATTCCACATGGAAAAGTAACACTCTCTCGGTAATCTCAACGTTTCTGTCTTGAATTGCAATTCAGCTTATCTTGATCCCACACCGTTTGAATAGAAATTGTGGGCATTGATGTGATGTCACAGGCACAAACGATCGCTTTTCAGCATTGCCACAAATCACATTGCAGAGGACGCCGGTACATGATTTGGGACGGTGGACATGAGGACGCCGGTACAGGATTTGGGACGGTGGCTCGCATTTGTTTCGGTCCCGAAACTTGCAAATCACAAAATGACCTACTCTTCAGTAATACAGGTGAATTGGCTGACCAGATTTGTTGTGCTTGTATCTTGGGGGGGGCAGCGATTTGTGTAGGGAATGATTGCCGGGAGGAAAACGTTGCAACTTCCAATTTGATCGTTTTTTTCATTTCATTTATTCGCCAAGTCGTCAACCAGATTTCTCATTCGATTTCAATAGTTTGGAATTCGGTCTCCTTAACGTCTGTGTAGCTACTTCATAGAGCTCTTGTTATGGATAGACGGCACATTCCTCCTACCAAGACGAATCGAAAACAAAATGTACACTTACAAGTTCTTAGAATGCAAATTGATTGGTGACACGATTTCAGCATCCATATATGGTAAATTAGAGGGATTAAATGGCATGGGTAGATTCAGCACCCAAAAGAAGACAAATGTCTGATATTAAATTCCATAGAATCCTGTTTGGTTGAACTCCGATTGCAAATGATTTCACTTTCTTTGATTCTCTGAAGCTATTGCTTTGATTCTCAACGCAAACACCACGAACAAAAAAACTTCAAAAGTTATATCGCCAATTATATTTCACATACGGCTTTTCTTTATAGCGTATAGAACCAACTGTATCAATGCTGAACTTGAAGTCGAATTAATCAAAAAATAATGAAGCAGCTTCCCTAAGCCTCCTTTGGGACTCCCCGTGATAGAAGTTCGGTCTGTTGATTATGACAGCATATGTATGCAAAAATAATAGTCGGGAAAATTCACCATTCGTTTCACAACTCAGACTTGAGTAGCCTGCAAGCTACATTACAAAGTGATCAGGTACTGATCATTTTGTGATCAGTACCTGTACGTTTATTTACGATAATCGGGTTTCGAGCGGCCGGTTTTACCGTAACGCAGGCCGCAGGTTATTTCAGTATTAGTTGGAAGACCTGCGCTCTGGGTGTCATGTGCGATGCTTTCAGCTTGTTCTGAATTTTCAACTGCTTGATTCGCCGTAATACCTCAGCCGCGTATGGTGGTGAACCGGCAGACGGACTGCCCGTCGAACGTACGCTCGGGTCCGCTCCCTCCCCCGGGGGAGTGCTGGTGGCTACCTGCGCCGAGAGGTCACACAGCTTAGTCGCAGCTCTCTTCGTTCCCCCGCCCTCATACACGCGACAGGCGATCAGCGATGAGGAGGTTTGGCACCCGCTCCACAGCGTTCGTAACTACGCTACACCCGACTGGCACCGGGGCGTGGACGAAGCGGTCCGACATCGCACTCAGGAAAGTAGTGAAGCAACTGTACGTCTGTTGCTTCATGAAACTGTAAGAAGGCTTACATTTTTACGGCATGCACTTTCCAATATTTTCATACCCGACCAGGCTGCAAGACGCCCGGTCAGATCCCAGCCACCAGCTGTCCCTTTTCACTGCGTGTTTTTTATCTGCCCAACTGGACCCGACCAGCGCGCACCTGTGCGGATTAATGGCGGGAGCGAAAACTCTGGAGCAATTAAGCGCCGAACCCGGATTAATCACCTCGTTCTGGCCCGCTAACCCGGCCCAACCAGTCAACAACAAGAATGCTCTCATGACAAGCCGATCCCGATCGACATAAGGAGAAAGGCCGGCCAGCTGTGAGGTTGGTGACACCGGTGAAGTCAGTGGAAATTCCCAGACATACAGACCGCCCCGACAGCCCCAGGCGGCTTCACCATACACACGGCCTAAGGGGAAGAAAAAGAAAAGCACTCCCACCAATCAAGAGAAAGAACACAATCCGGAGCCCTGGGAGTGGCCAATAGTGGAGGAGGTGGGGCTACAGCCCATCGAAGAAAAACTGGAAGGCAGAGAGAAAACGCCCTCACTCTCTCGGGGACGCTCTCGGGCTCGAGCTCACTCTCGCTCGGAGGCACTCTCTCTGGGACGAGCTCTCTCGATCTCGCTCTCGCTCGGAGACTCTCGCACTCGGGCAGTCTCTCACTCACGGAGCTCAGGCAGCGTGGAGACGACCGAAGAGGCCAGCCGAGCAACTAACATGTGAGTGCCATCGGTCTGCCATGCCTCCTTCCTTCTTCCAAACCGGCCTATTTTCTATCACAGCTATTTCCCCCTCAACCTAATTCATTGTTGAAAGGAGCGACCCATCTTGGGGGGGGGGGGGCAATTAGACTATGTGATGTGTGCGGTATGTGTGACACGGCCGGTGGCGCCGACGTCGCACGCATTGTATAAAAGGGCAGGGTATGTAGGTATGGGGAGGAAGTATGTCGCGTGCAAGAACGGAGAGGTGGGAGATGGCGAGTAGTGTGTGTGCAAGCAGTGCGTGGACGTAATGTGATGCGGTGTATATCAATGTAAATATATTAGATTATGCATAGAAATTCTGTGGTGGCATCAGCGGAGACACGGAGCAGTTGCCCAGCCTTTGACGTGCAGGATTAGTGTAGCAGTTATTGTAGTAATCACGCGCGCCACGAACACGCATTTCGTTATTCACCTACATACGCGCCCCGCGCACACCGACGACACCGAGCTCCGCTCGGCGCCGACAGCCCGGCTATGCAAACACTGTGGTTGCACGATCGCAATAACAAAGTAAGTCATACGCCACCTGCCAGCAGGCAAAATGGCCGCGGCCAGATCATATAAACACACGCGGCACATCAATAACTGACCCAGCCCGGCCGCACAATTAAAGTAAACCATAAGTCATCTGCAAGCTGTCAAATTGCGAGCCTCGGCCAGCTCACGCAAACATGCGCACATCGGCCATCTTAATCAGTTAGTCATCGACACGCGATGACTCACATACGTTGCGCGCCCCCCTTCCGCCCCGGCAAAGGTCAGCGCGTGCAGGCTTTTTCCATTAGTATATATACACACTTGCATAAATACCCCGGGACAGGACCCTCGTGAGGGCAGACCATCACCAGACGCCGAGCTGTACCATCGCTCCCGCCCAACATCTCACGGGTGACTACCTCATCGTAATCTGGTTTGGTGTGGGGACGGACCGAGCGCCGATCGAATTGAGAGCCGGGTTGGATAAGTCGTGGTTATATCTCGTGTAACTGTGCGTGCAAATATCGACGTGGTCCTGGACTATCACCGCTGCGTTTTACGGGACTAACCATTCGATGAATGGTCGCGGCAGAACACGCACGTCTACTTCATCTTCGGCGACGCCAGTTGCACGGGCGGAAATAACGCGTCTGTCACATTAGCGGTGAAAGGTAATACTTGGGATACAGAAAGGGGCATAGCTTGAAATAACGAGCAGGGGTACTGTACACACATCGGATCCTCACATCATCTTGTGACCCTGGGCTGCGTGGGTCGTGAAAATAACCATCGCTCAGCGCAATGTGCCGTACGTTGAAAACTGTACGCGCGACATCCGCCTTGCCACCGCCCCCGGGCCAGAATGGATCGTGAAAATGATTATCGTTCGGTCTGACAGTAAGCACGTTGAAAACTGTGCTTGCAATATCCATGTTTTTCCCTCCTCGTCCAAAGCGTTCGACCATCACATTAACCGGATATAAAGAAGTGATATTATAGCCTATCTACCCGCCGTGGTGCAAGCTCATTCAAAAATCAAAAACTCTAGGGGCGCCATCCAGCCGTGTGTTCAGTGGCGTAACTTTCGTGATAACCCAGATAACATTGAAGTCGGATGCCGATGGCCGAGTCAGTGACCCTCCGTGGGAAATAACGCAACTCGATGACGACAGGATACGACCCTCCCCGAACGGTAGCATAGTAAATACCTCGGCGATCAGGTGGGAGAGTGTTTACATCCAGAACAGAAATGGCGTCCGTGCCGCGGGCGCTGAGGGGTGCGCGCCGCGCGTTTCGCTTTGACCGGGTGACCAACAGCCGACAAGTAGGTGTAGATAGTACCGTGTGTACTTTGCGTGAACACAAGGGATGATGTTCACATGATGTTTGATGGTTGCCCGAGATTAATTTGCCATATAAAGTACATCCACATATAAGCGAGACAGTCGACCTGCCAGCCGTTCTCCTATGAACTGAACGTTCTCGGGTAACGGTAATGAGTGGCAAAGCCAGTTTTTAACTTGTCTAGAATATTAATGTTGTTTATATAAATATATATGATCTGCGTTTGGATGATGTCCAATTGCGAGAAGGGGTGCGATGACTGTATACTTTGGGGGCATTAAGCACATGCTCGGGTTCTTTGACTGCAAAAGCCCGCTGGCCTCTGTGATCCAGGGGTACAGCTGGGGGCGGGCATAGTATGCAAGGTCGGATGGGCTGTCGAGCCCCACCTTGCGTCCGTCGAGTTTGGCGCCAAACACTAGGTTAAGGCAAAACAATACACGGTCGTGAGTCCGCCCCCCCCCGTTCGCTATACGTTTGGGCACGAAGCCGTGTAGCCTTTCGGGGCGGGGGGGGGGGGGGGGAACGTTCGGACGGGTTTGGCGTGCCATAAGCCCCGAGGCTGAAAGGGTAGGGCAGGCTAGGTTATAAAGACGGCCAGGGGGCGTGCCCAACGTGGTAGGGATCCGTGCCCGCTCGTGAGCACGTTCACCTGGTCGCACAGTATCAGTATACGGCGGGTAAGGCCCGGTGCGGTACCGACCTTTCTTTAAGTATGTCAGTCAAAGATACCAGAGCACTTGTATAAGCCCTCGGAGCCAGTACGATGAGCCCCCTCCTAGCATTAAGCCTTCATCCAGGCGAGGAACACTGTCAATTATGGCGAGGCCAGCTATGATGGCAGTGGAAGATTTACATATTCGGCCAATCTACCACAAAAAGAGCAATGATCCGTCGATATGTGTGTTTGTGTACCGCTGAGGGGGAGGAGCAAAATTTGGGGACCAATTATTTCATTAATTAATAAGGATAGAATGAATGGGACGAGCGAATGTGAAGTGAATGAGGAGAATGAATGTGCTTTAGGTAGCTTTAAGGACCAACGGAAGCCACTTGGGGCTCAACCACAGACACCTATTTTGAGTGGAACATTGCGCAAAATTATACTACTATTAGCATCCAAAAGTCCCATCTCGGGACAAGTCACTGAAACCAAGGGAAAATTGCCTTATCATTAATTTTCTAAATACAACGCAATCTTTCTAATTTGGCTAGACGCACTCATTTACCTATATGGTGTTCCCAAAACTTTGACCTCGCACACCTATAAATTCGTGTTAGGGACGGTAGCAAACATCATCAAGCCGGTCGGGGTTTGGGGAATGTGTGGTGGAGGTGGCGGGGAAACACAGCAGAACACATCCCTGACACATGTATAATCAGCGAAGGAGTGAGTTAGCTCAGTTTTAATTAGCCCTGTATAAGTCAAGAGTCAGCTCATGCTCAGCCTTGCTAAAGTGTTCTCAGTTAAAATAAAGCCCCATAGCCTCAATCATCAATCAGAACATTTTCAGTTAAGGCTCGGTTGGCCTAACTTTCACACACTTATACCTTTTCACACACCCATTGTACACCGCACACATCCCCAGCACATTACTTTTCACACACGCAGCTTCCCCAGTCACACACACCAAACACCCGCCACACCCGCCAAGCCACCGAAGCCACCACCCCCACACCCCACCGACGGCAGAGCCGCCACCCCTACAAAACACTCCGCAGACAGGACGACGCGTCTTCACGACAAACTCATCCACTGACTAACTAGCAGCGGGTCAAACTTGAGATCCGCAGCTGGTGGTGCGAGTCCGCGGCTGACGTGTGGGAAAACCGTTCTCAGGCTGTCCAGTACGTCACTGACGGTGCACTTGGGCGGCTGAGTAGACGCATCGAACGCGTCTCGAGCGACCCCATCCATACACGGAGGGCGGGCGGTTCAGGGCCACACCACAGCAGAACGGTTACATCACACCACAGAGTGTGAAGTCCGTCAGAAAACAGGGGGACAACGCCGTATTTCCATCACACCTCAGCAGAGGCACCTTGCACTGAACCATGATGTACTTTATTTTTACCGCCGTGCAAATCGGTTCACATCCAAAATTACATCCAGCAGTGTTAGATTCTTCGGCATACTAATTAATGAAACCATGCTTTACCTCTTACCTGCGTGGCAATGGACCTTGACAGCCGCGGCCCATCTGTTGATTTTAATTGAAGCCCTCACCTGCACGATTACGAACTGAATATTCCAACATTTATGAAAACCATACCAGCTCGGTCTTGATCTGGCTTGGTTTGCAATCCCTTAATACTATCACCAATGTGAAGCATTTGCTGTCCACTTTCTGTTCAGCATTAATCTTCAGGTTCATCACACCCATTCTCACAGTGGTCCAGCTCTATTTACGGCAACGCTGCCCAAAGCGCATTCGCCACCGCCACACATTCTCGTCTCCACTCCACTTGCCGATGTCTAGTCTCGCGGCATAGTCATGGCCAAGGCTACGTCCATCCGGCACGGCATGGCATGGCGTGCACGGTCCTGGCAGCCGTAACCATGGCAACCACCGGCCGGCACCTAGCTAAGAAGATGCTATTACCGCGCCCCGGTCCCAGCGTACAGCACCCTCGACACAGCTGCCGACACTGGTCTTGGCACAGCTGTCGAAACTAGCCTCGACACTGCTGGTAATATTAGCCTCACAGCACACATACCGGGAGGGAAAGGGAAGGGGAAGCGACAACACAGCTGCAAACACTAGCATGAACACAACTGCTACCACCAACTTCGGGCTAGCAGGCCCCGAAGAGCTGTTTCTACATTTTCGGGTTTCGGGTACATGTGTGGAGACCGTACCTATACATGATACAGGTAATGTCTCTACAGATTAATAGCAAACCCTGTTTCGGTGGTGGGAGGTATTTCACATCTCCCATCTGAATGAATTTCGCTCTTTATATTTGAACGGACATGATCACAGTTCGATATCCTGTTTTTCCTAGTGGACGGCCTCTCCTTGTGGACGGCCTCTCCTCGTGGACGGCCTCTCCTTGTGAACGGCCTTGTCGTTGAGGTGGAGTTGGTGCGTTCGCGCAGCAACATGCTACTTTATTTTTCTCTTCTTTTTCCGTGATGATTTTGTTGTGCGCGAGTTCTCTTCTACGCCGTATCAGGCCATCGGAGCCCTTAAGGCGTCCTGGTGCGGTGTTCCGTGGTACTTGCGAACTTGAACGGCCCTAGTGACCCAATGTCGTGCACATGCATTACTTGATTGACATCTCAAAAACACACAGCGTTAGGTGGGAAGATTCCAAACGGGAGCTGGGAGCGAAGTTATCTATCAACATGTGGGTGGGCAACAGCCATTTGCAGCTAATATTTTTTAGAACCTACAAATTATTTCCGAAAACTCGAGGCAAATCCGAGACGGCGAAATTCGCCATGCTGGGCTTCTGGGAGGCACTAAGTTTCTGGATCGCCGATATTTTTAAAGTCATCAATAATTGCAAGTATTTGCTGTGTGGCCTTGCAACCATTGGTTTCCAAGGTTTAGGAGGCGATATCTAATTATCCTTATCTGACATGTAAATCAACTCGCAACACTGAGTATCGTGCTGAAACTTATTCTACAGTTCCGTCAATTTAAGGGAGTTACTTGTTTCACTTGATTAATTTTAGGGTTGGTGTGGAACTGAAGTGTATGTTTCAGATTTTTGGCCTGGCAACATTTATTCAACCCGAAAGAGAACTAAAAACATATTTTATATTGCCGCACTTTAATCTTTAACTAGGCCACCGAGGAGCCATCCTGCCCGACGCCTCGGGCACGATGGCCAATCCGAACTACGGGCCGTCGCGACAGCCAGTAGTTCGGATTGGAGATTGCCTTTTTCACCAGCTTCGCGTGGCTGGAACGATTTTAGGACAAATGTACGTAAGGACAAATGTACGTATGGCAGATGTACGTAAGCAAATGTACGCAAGCAAATGTACGTAAGCGCAGATGTACGTATGGCAATTGTACGTAAGCGCAGATGTACGTATGGCTAATGTACGTAAACGCAAATGTACTTATGACAAATGTACTTATGACAAATGTACGTATGCGCAATTGTACGTATGCGCAAAAGTACGTAAGCGCAAATGTACGTATGCGCAAAAGTACGTATGCGCAGATGTACGTAAGCGCAAATGTACGTAAGCGCAAATGTACGTATGCGCAAATGTACGTATGCGCAAATGTACGTATGCGCAAATGTACGTATGTGCAATTGTACGTATGCACAAATGTACGTCCATTTACGCATGCGTACCTTTGGTTAGGTACATATGCCATACATACGTTTGCGGTAACCGGACAAATGTACGTAAGCAAATGTACGTAAGCGCAGATGTACGTATGGCCATTGTGCGTAAGCGCAAGTGTACGTATGGCTAATATACGTAAGCGCAAATGTACGTATGGAAAATGTACGTATGCGCATATATGCGTAAGCGCAAATGTACGTATGCGTAAATGTACGTATGCGCAAATGTACATAAGCGCAAATGTACGGATGGAAAATGTACGTATGCGCAAAAGTACGTATGCGCAAATGTACGTAAGCGCAAATGTACGTATGATTAAATGTACGTAAGCGCAAATGTACGTATGCGCAAATGTACGTATGCGCAAATGTACGTAAGCGCAAATGTACGTAAGCGCAAATGTACGTATGCGCAAAAGTACGTATGCGCAAATGTACGTAAGCGAAAAAGTACGTGTGCGTAAATGTACGTAAGCGCAAAAGTACGTATGCGTAAAAGTGCGTATGCGCAAATGTACGCAAGGGCAAAAGTACGTATGCGCAAATGTACGCAAGCGCAAAAGTACGTACGATTAAATGTACGTAAGCGCAAATGTACGTAAGCGCAAATGTACGTAAGCGCAAATGTACGTAAGCGCAAATGTGCGTATGCGAAAAAGTAGGTATGCGCAAATGTACGTATGGCAATTGTACGTCAGTGCAGATGTACGTATGCCAAATTTACTTTAGCGCAAATTTACGCATGCCAACTGTACGCAAGAGCAAATGTACGTATGGCATATGCACCTGACCAAATGTGCTTAAACGCAAAGGGCCCGTATGCCTAAATGTACGTATATTGGCTCATACGTACATTTGCTCTTGCATTCTTTTGCGTTTACGTACGGTTGCGCTTAGGCACATTTGCGCTTACGTACATTTGCGCTCACGTACATTTGCGCTTACGTACATTTACGCATACGTATTTTTGCGCATACGTACATTTGCGCTTACGTACATTTGCGCATACGTACATTTTCCATACGTACATTTGTGCCTACGTACATTAGCCATACGTACACCTGCGCTTACGCACAATTGCCATACGTACATCTGCACTTACGTACATTTGCTTACGAACATTTGTCCGGTTACCGTAAACGTATGTATGGCATATGTACCTAACCAAATGTACGTAAACCCAAAGGTACGTATGCGTAAATGGACGTACTCTTGCGCATACGTACAATTGCACATACGTACATTTGCGCATTCGTACCTTTGGGTTTACGTACATTTGCGCTTACGCACATTTGCGCTGATGCACATTGAATCATACGTACTTTTGCGCTTGCGTACATTTGCGCATACGTACTTTTGCGCTTTCTTACATTTGCGCATGCGCACTTTTACACATACGTACTTTTGCGCTTACGTACATTTTCGCTTACGTATATTTGCGCATACGTACTTTTGCGCATACGTACATTTGCGCTTACGTACATTTGCGCTTACGTACATTTGCGCATACGTACTTTTGCGCATACGTACATTTGCGCTTACGTACTTTTGCGCATACGTACATTTGCGCATACGTACATTTGCCATACGTACATTTGCGTTTACGTACATTAGCCATACGTATATCTGCGCTTACGTACAATTGCCATACGTACATCTGCGCTTACGTACATTTGCTCACGTACATCTGCCATACGTACATTTGTCCTTACGTACATTTGTCTTAGAATCAATTGAAGGATCTCCCTGTTGGCGAATATTTTCTTCAGACTATCCGACACCTTTCATTATTAAATGGTCGTGAAGATTAGAAGCCGCAAGACAATCGGGTCCCTCCGCCCCTGCACCAGCCCAATCGGGTCCCTCCGCCCCTGCACCAGCCCAATCGGGTCCCTCCGCCCCGGCACCAGCCCAATCGGGTCCCTCCGCCCCTGCACCAGCCCAATCGGGTCCCTCCGCTCCTGTACCAGCCCAATCGGGCCCCGCCGCCCCTGCACCAGCCCAATCGGGCCCCTCCGCCCCTGCACCAGCCCAATCAGCCTGCAGGTGATTCAAGCAAAGTGTGCAGACGTTTGCGGCTTAGGTGACGCGCACAGAAAACCAGAGCTGGTTAAACTCGAAATATAAATATATTCGAAGTAAATTAACGGTTGTGTTCAATTATTTCGGGTATATTTCCACCTCGGCCCCGGTAGGTCCGTTGCACCGACGGCTCAAAGGTGCACAAAATATTTATATTTATTTGAGATCCAATGCTAATCGAGCAGCGAAAAGCCACCGCACCCAAATTCCACATTTTACTTCGCACACCTTGAAGCCTGCAATAATTGCATGAGATTTGTCTAAAGAAGCAAATGCGTTTTTATCGACCAACATTTTGGGCTCAAACTGCTTGGAAAGCAGATCAACTAAGGACAAATATCGACATGTTAAGCCGTTCTTCAGCCAAATGATTGTAATTTTCACCCATGTCTTTCCTACATTGGAATCTCGCTTCCAGTCATTACGTTAACTTTAAAAAAATATCCCCTTCAACAATTAAAAAAAACTACCATGAGATTAACATTTGGTTCATCCAAAGGCAAAGTTCAGGTGATACAGATTCATGTATGTTCACCTGTGTATTTAATTGTGACGTGGGATAAGGCAATTCTACAACTCCTGGCATCAAAACTACTTCAAACCACTCGTCTTCGACTCGTAGTTGAAGTGCATTTGTATATTCCCCCCCTGGCGTAATGTATATGATCGGTGTCACAACACACATATAAATAGCGGTACAGATATAGGCAAGGTTAAGCGATGTGCGCTAGAGAGTGGTCCATTCTCATCTAAGGAGGTAGAATTAAATCATTTCGATAAATCATTTAACCGCGGCATGAAGCCAGTGAATTAATTTGATTGGCACACAATTGATTCAATGAACCATAAATCTATCTACCATTTAATCATGTGCAGGTTTTAATGCGATATCAATCTTTACCTGCACGAAATATCAACGCTCAAAACAATTATCCCCACTTGAGCTGCATTACTTCTTCAAGTTATCGCTAACTTTCCGTGTACATACCTGGCCCTGCGCACTATATCAAGCCGTTTCCAGCCACACCATCAATCGTCTGAGTGCCCCTTGATGACCGGGTTACTGTGGTGCTGTCGTAATTACGCAGGACGCATGCTCCTAAACGACGCCATTAGTCAGCACAGGTATTAAATGAAATGCTCACAACACTCTATACGCCCCAACCCTGCGCAGGGCAAGTGCTTAGGCAAACAGCGTGTGACTACAAATCACGTGCCTGACAGTCGCCACCTTGTCAAGAGCGAGGTCATGCCCAGCTGATGTTGGAGCACTTGACATTTGACGACAGGCTTCATAAGTTTGCAGAACTTTACTGGGCTTGGAGCAGCTTCTGCCTGTATTGCAGACATGCGGGTATGCTAAAGTTCATCGCAATGTGATAATGCTGCTCCGCTCTTCGGCTTCTGTCCGTATGGAAGGAGGTCCCGCAATGGAAGGAGGTCCCGCAATCAGCAGCAGCTTCAATTTACCGTCGTCTTTAAGCGGTGCATAACAGCGGCATGTCCAGTTTTTATTAAAATACGTATTTCAATGGAAATTCAAACAAGAAGTTAATTTTACCTTGCTGCTGTTGAACATGAGAAAATTCGCACCGTTATTTGGAATATCATGGGATTCCACGTTATACATTTTCCCATGAGAAATTCGTGTTGGATTTCACATTGGAAATTATCACTGCTAGCGAGGGAGGAGAGGGGGGTTAATTGACCTTGATGACCACCCCTTGTTGCACTGTTGCTGCATGGCACAGCTGGGACAGCTGAATAGTTCTAGGTCTCAGGTGGGATCGATTCACTTGGGGTGTCGTGTTGCTTGCCACGTACCAATTTGACTCCTCTCCCGAGGTAGCATCCAAGGAAATAGGGGGTTTCGTTTTGCTGAAAACCTATCAGTTCAATTGTTCATGATACCACAGATCTTGAGCATGTATTTCCAAAGGTTGTCATATTCTATGCTCAGGCATAGGCTGAACATTGCATGATTTCCTTTGTCACACATGTAGCTGATTTTAAGCAGTCATGGCAAACACCTGTCTTCTCTATCGCGAGAGTCCTTCAAGACAGCTCGACCTTGCTGCTGCATGCAGTTCTACTTACCGGGTTTGCACGTACTTGAGAATAGTTATTTCACACGTAGTGTGCACACACCACATGTTGTAAGAGACACATTTTCAGGGCAAGCAAGCTCACTGAGTTTGTGAATTGGTGACAGGTGAAATTGCCTATAATCGGACATAAGGTCGGTGGGTACGAAGCATTTGACAATCTGTTGGCGAGAAGTATTGGTTGCCAACGGCAGAGCAGGGTGTTCTGTGCTGGAAACGTCATATAATTGACCAATAGGAGCAACGTATTAATTGAGACTTCCAAAGGAGTTTACCACAAGCATCGATACTATGACTCCGCCGCGATCCTAGAAGTCGCAGGACTTCTCAGCTCTCTCCAGCTGTCTTAAGGTACGCAATTGCCCAAATATTAAGAGAAAAGGCAATACATGATTTGTGCGTTTCCTCGTTGTTCATCTTCATCATCATCATTCATCATCACCTTGGCGGGTGGCATGACTGCCACAGCTGTAATTTCCAGTTGCTCGCGCTTGCCGTGTGTGTGTCGGTCCAGGTTCGGTCCGAGTTGGAATGTACCGCTAGCCCAGGCAGGCAGACGGCTCATGGGGAGCGGCAGTAGACTATCTTAATTGGCGACTTATACTGCCTGGACGGCAGCGTGCATGGTTTATTGTTTCAGCGGTGAAAACAGGGCTGTTGCTGTCGCACGTGTGGCAGCTGCCCACCTCATCAACACAGCTGGCAGCACCGCCGGCTGTGTACATGTGGCAACATCAGCTTCATACGCGTGCAGCTATCGGCACCAGTCCCTACGCAGCTGGCGGCACCAGCTGCATAGGCACAGCCGTGAAACCAGCCTCACATTTCGTTTTGGGTAAAGAGGAGCCCATACCTTGGGTTCTGTTTTGTACCTTACTTTCAAGCAATTTTATTTGGTCTCTTCTTCACTGCTATGCCTGTCATTGCAATCGGTTGCTGGAATTCATATACTTAGCCTCTTTAGTGATTGGTGTCATATATTTAATTTCAACAGATATACTTTTTGGGGGAAGGGAGCCAGTTTTTGCCCTGATACTTCAATAGTAACTAAGATTACGCATTGAGTCCGACTGGCAACCATCCGTCGGTGATTGAATTGGTCTGAGCCTAAAAACAGCATTTACTAACACCATCCACCAATATTTATAGACGTCTGGTAAGCAAACTTACTTCGAGGTAGGAATACAGCAATTCGCACCGATCTCAAGAACAATCTTTCAGACTATTTTTCAAGTTTAATTAGTAGTAGAACATAAATTATACACTAAAATCATTCTTGTGGGGAAAACTCACTTCCATGATGAGTTGATACCATTCATCTTGATAATATATCATTCAACTTGATTGTTGTTCAACTTATTTTGATGTCATAAGTGCAGAATGCACACAATTGCAAAAGACGCTATCGAAGCATTTGTGCAAGCCACTATATGAGACGTGTATGAGGTATAATAGGTAAATGCAATCTCAATTTGTCTGAAAGGGAATATGGAACCACAACCTTAAATTCAGTTTATAGCTGTCGACATCAACCTCGACGCAGCTACCAGCAGCAGCTTCGACGCAGCTGCTGGCAGTAGCCTAGGCATAGCTGTCGGCAGCAGCTTCGATGCAGCTGGTAGTTGCAGTTCCGACACACCTGTCGACGCCAGCTTCGACGCAGCTGCTGGCAGCAGCTTCGATGCAGCTGCCGGCAGTAGCCTCGACGCAGCTGCCGGCAGTAGCCTCGTCGCAGCTGCCGGCAGTAGCCTCGTCGCAGCTGCCGGCAGTAGCCTTGACGCAGCTGCCGGTAGTAGCCTCGACGCAGCTGCCAGTCAAAGCCCTGACCAGCACGCGCAGATTCACAGTGGTGCCGGAGGAAAATTCAGCGGTGATATCACCAGCCGGAGAACGAGACCACAAAATGGAGTGCTGTTTTTGTGCTGTCCACCGACGGCCGACATTTGGAAAACAAACGGCTGGTTGCCACATTTGATAACTCAACCGAATCCGCATGGTCCAAGATATTTGAATATGCGCGTCGGTATCGACGTTTGTAAGCAAAGGTGGATTCTGAAGTCAATAACTGGGAGGTTATGATATACTTTATTTTCAATTGAATCTTAAAAATCACATTAGCATGTGCATAACAACGACGAGCTTACTTATTTGACTTACCTTGCTCGTGTACAAATGTACATTTTTAACACTAGTGCACGCCTTACAGGAACGTAGATAGCAGTCCCGATCTACCCTGACTCCAGGTTCGTATAGGACAAGTTTGACTGTCAGGGCCATGCGATCTAGTTTTTGTAACTTCGACGCCGAATCACGGTGACATGACTCAGATATTCAACAGCTATGCGCTTGATACTCCAGAGCTAAACACACTTGACATTAAAGCAAACAGCGCTGGCGGCAGTAGCACTGCAGCGACCCGACGCTGGCGGCAGTGGCACTGCAGCGACCCGACGCTGGTGACAATAACACTGCAGCGACCTGACGCTGCAGCGACCCCACGCTGGTGGTGTATGCTGTGTAGTTGTCCGTCCACGCTGGTGTTGTATGCTGTGTAGTTGTCCGTCCACTCTGGCTGTGTATGCTGTGTGGTCGTCAGTCCACTCTGGCTGTGTATGCTGTGTAGTTGTCCGTCCACTCTGGCTGTGTATGCTGTGTAGTCGTCAGTCCACTCTGGCTGTGTATGCTGTGTAGTTGTCCGTCCACTCTGGCTGTGTATGCTGTGTAGTCGTCAGTCCACTCTGGCTGTGTATGCTGTGTAGTCGTCAGTCCACGCTGGCGGTGTATGCTGTGTAGTTGTCCGTCCACTCTGGCTGTGTATGCTGTGTAGTCGTCAGTCCACTCTGGCTGTGTATGCTGTGTAGTCGTCAGTCCACTCTGGCTGTGTATGCCGTGTAGTTGTCCGTCCACGCTGGTGTATGTATGCTGTGTAGCTGTCCGTCTACGCTGGTGGTGTATGCTGTGTAGTCGTCAGTCCACGCTGGCGGTGTATGCTGTGTAGTTGTCCGTCCACTCTGGCTGTGTATGCTGTGTAGTTGTCCGTCCACTCTGGCTGTGTATGCTGTGTAGTTGTCCGTCCACTCTGGCTGTGTATGCTGTGTGGTCGTCAGTCCACTCTGGCTGTGTATGCTGTGTAGTTGTCCGTCCACTCTGGCTGTGTATGCTGTGTAGTCGTCAGTCCACTCTGGCTGTGTATGCTGTGTAGTTGTCCGTCCACTCTGGCTGTGTATGCTGTGTAGTTGTCCGTCCACTCTGGCTGTGTATGCTGTGCAGTTGTCCGTCCACGCTGGTGGTGTATGCTGTGTAGTTGTCCGTCCACGCTGGTGGTGTATGCTGTGTAGTTGTCCGTCCACTCTGGCTGTGTATGCTGTGTAGTTGTCCGTCCACGCTGGTGGTGTATGCTGTGTAGTTGTCCGTCCACGCTGGTGGTGTATGTTGTGTAGTTGTCCGTCCACGCTGGTGGTGTATGCTGTGTAGTTGTCCGTCCACGCTGGTGGTGTATGCCGTGTAGTTGTCCGTCCACACTGGTGGTGTATGCTGTGTAGTCGTCAGTCCACTCTGGCTGTGTATGCTGTGTAGTGGTCCGTTCACGCTGGTGGTGTATGCTGTGTAGTTGTCCGTCCACGCTGGTGGTATATGCTGTGTAGTCATCAGTCCACTCTGGCTGTGTATGCTGTGTAGTTGTCCGTCCACGCTGGTGGTGTATGCTGTGTAGTTGTCCGTCCACTCTGGCTGTGTATGCTGTGTAGTTGTCCGTCCACGCTGGTGTTGTATGCTGTGTAGTTGTCCGTCCACTCTGGCTGTGTATGCTGTGTAGTTGTCCGTCCACGCTGGCGGTGTATGCTGTGTAATTGTCCGTCCACGCTGGCGGTGTATGCTGTGTAGTTGTCCGTCCACGCTGGCGGTGTATGCTGTGTAGTTGTCCGTCCACGCTGGTGGTGTATGCTGTGTAGTCGTCCGTCCACGCTGGTGGTGTATGCTGTGTAGTTGTCCGTCCACTCTGGCTGTGTATGCTGTGTAGTTGTCCTTCCACGCTGGTGGTGTGTGCTGTGTAGTTGTCCGTCCACGCTGGCGGTGTATGCTGTGTAGTTGTCCGTCCACGCTGGCGGTGTATGCCGTGTAGTTGTCCGTCCACGCTGGCGGTGTATGCTGTGTAGTTGTCCGTCCACGCTGGCGGTGTATGCTGTGTAGTTGTCCGTCCACGCTGGTGGTGTATGCTGTGTAGTTGTCCGTCCACGCTGGCGGTGTATGCTGTGTAGTTGTCCGTCCACGCTGGCGGTGTATGCTGTGTAGTTGTCCGTCCACGCTGGTGGTGTATGCTGTGTAGTTGTCCGTCCACGCTGGCGGTGTATGCTGTGTAGTTGTCCGTCCACGCTGGCGGTGTATGCTGTGTAGTTGTCCGTCCACGCTGGTGGTGTATGCTGTGTAGTGGTCCGTCCACGCTGCCGCGGCCGGACGAAATACCCTTCCAGTTGAGAAAGATGTGCTAAAGTGCGGCGGCTGATGGCTTTAGCAGCTGCTGCCCTCCCAGGCGCAGCGTCATTCACCATCGGCCACTAGCCGGCTAATGTCAGCATCAGTCAGGCTCAACTTTAGATATTTAGTACTCACAAGCCGTCCTGCTTTTCCAATACTGGACGCACCGTCGTTACTTCTGGCAAAATCAAAATGCTGACGGTAACCAGGCGCGTTCCGGATCTGCTGGAAAGCTACTGCACGGAGCTGAGCCGACTCGTCACGGTACGGAGCTGAGCTGAGCCGACACTGGAGCTGAGCCGACTCGTCACGGTACGGAGCTGAGCCGACACTGGAACTGAGTCGACCCGTCACAGCACGGAGCTGAGCCGACAAAGAGTTTCCGCTTCAACCCTCGGCGTGTGATAAAATCATCAATAATCGCCACATTAGAAAACGCACAAATGAATACATTCCGTTGTCATCCACTGAATACAATCATTCCATTGCCCACGACTGTTTTATTTCCATTTTTCAGCCTCCACGCTTGCCATGGATGATCATCTAAGGTTGCCGTTGGAACATTGAAGCGGCATACCATTTACATCTTCATAGCAAATCAAAAACCGGTCACTCGCATTATTTCTGTGACCAACATTAAGTTGCCTCTAAGGAGTCCATATCGTGGACAGGCCGCATGTTCTGTGTGCTTTTCTTTTAACACCATGCTTCGAATTATGGCCCGCGTGGGGCCATAATTCGAACAAACCCTCTGAGTTTGTTTGTGTAACCAAGGAAGCACAGCGCGCTTCACCTGGCCTCCGTCTGGCATAGCTGATAAAGCGTATATTGTCGACCTTCTAGTACCAAGCATTGGAGGATATCACGTCAGGCCACTGACGTGATATCATCAGAGGGAGCATGTCAGGTGGCATGGCAGCTTCTTTTCCTAAATTGCGTATTGTCGGCAACTGCCCTCACTTATTTCCCCTAAATGGCTCATACTGGGTGTGATGCGGTGAAGGACGACCCAGTTAAGTTACGTATGCAGGTCATTGACGCTTTTCAGGATCTTCGAGGTGGTTCATCTATCTCAGGACACCGCCGAGGTTCCACGCTGGAATTTCGTTTCGTTTCGATTCGCCGGGACGAAGTGCTGTAGCGGACGAACATTATAATATAATATGGCTTTAAAAATCCATAAATGTCGAGCGCCTATCACATAAATATGGACCTACAGTGCAGTTGGAGTGACTTAGTATCATCATCAATTTCAATTATAGCCTCAATGCTATTCAAGAACTGAACCGTTTTTGCAAAAGTATGACGTCAGTACGCAAAATTTCTACGACGGCGTGAAGTTTTAATACAGGGAGAGTACGACGTGAGTGAAAATTATATGCGACCGCATGCAATTTGGACCCTTAGTACTTACGTACTACCGTCTTAGAATCATAGTTCCTATTTTTAACGAAGCGGACATCGGATGGTAGGCACATCTTCCGTGCATATTTGGATGCAATGGTATCTAAGTGACCAACCATCTGGTTCATGGCAGGTCACTTAGATATGACATCATTCTTGAGGGAACGTCAGGTAATGTGTGCTAAACAGCTACGGTATTGCACACATATAAGTATTATAGAACTAAAGCTGGTCATTATGTTCCGATGGATGTTCGGTCTGTAGTGTACGCAATGACGCACCAGAGCTCCGTACGCCATGGATATCTGGCATCAATCCCGGGTGGCTCTAAGAAGAGCTGAACAGCTGAAGACGTTTCGGTCCTGGGTCCTGTGAAGTTGTCTTGCGAGCAACTTCACAGGACTATGGCAAACAATCGCTGTTTTTGTATTCCATATCTTTAGCTCAATTAGGGGTGAAATGCCGGGGGGGGGAGCAAGACACTCCCCTCGGCAGGGGAAGATGGCAAAATGCTCTGGCTAGGCGAGGGTTAATTCGATGTTTTATGCAATTCCTGTGCGATTTAAGTGAGCTGCAACTGCAAAGAACTTTAGTATTCGTAATGAGATACCATTGTTTGTCTTTCAAGTTTTGTTGGAAATTATGTAACTATTGTGGCTCCTACGGTTTCTTTCTGTAGCTTCTCCTGCAGCCAGCTGTTTGTTTCATATCCAATTACAGAGAAACGCCAGCTGGAAGAAACTGAACTAATAAAGTAAAATTTGATCAGAGCGCGCTGTTCTCTGAGCGTGCTCAGAGCCACTTGCTATTCTTCGCGAGACACCATGTGAGGCTGCGATCCGGCCCCAGAGATGGTGCATCTGTGACTGCTCCACGTCCAGTGTGATATGTGGCACGGCACGGTGAACGGCAGAGGTCATTGGTCTCACAATTACTGGTAAGAGACTGGTTGTCATGCCCGTAGGACCACTGACCCAACTGTCACCGGGCTGTTTTCCAGGTTCGCAAATCTTGCGAAGGAAAATCAAAGACCATTACTACTCTCTAGAATACATGCGTCTGTCGGGATGGGCGTGCTATCATCCTGTTCGGGGTGGCGGCATTTGCCGGGGTGGGCGTGCTATCATCCTGTTCGGGCTGGCATCATCTACCGGGGTGGGTGTGCTATCATCCTGTTCTGGCTGGCGGCATCTGCCGGGGTGGGCGTGCTATCATCCTGTTCGGGCTGGCGGCATCTGCCGGGGTGGGTGTGCTATTATCCTGTTCGGGCTAGCATCATCTGCCGGGGTGGGTGTGCTATCATCCTGTTCGGGCTGGCATCATCTGCCGGGATGGGTGTGCTATCATCCTGTTCGGGCTGGCGGCATCTGCCGGGGTGGGTGTGCTATCATCCTGTTCAGGCTGGCGGCATCTGCCGGGGTGGGTGTGCTATCATCCTGTTCGGGCTGGCATCATCTGCCGGGGTGGGTGTGCTATCATCCTGTTCGGGCTGGCGGCATCTGCCGGGGTGGGTGTGCTATCATCCTGTCCGGGCTGGCGGCATCTGCCGGGGTGGGCGTGCTATCATCCTGTCCGGGCTGGCGCCCGGTGGGCGTGCTATCATCCTGTTCGGGCTGGCGGCATCTGCCGGGGTGGGCGTGCTATCATCCTGTCCGGGCTGGCGGCATCATTCCTGATGGTTGCATAGTGAAGATTGGATGAAGGTTGTGGAATGACGTGTTGTATGTGATGTTGCGGAAATGTTTTTTTCTGTCATCAGCATTTATTTTCGGGGTGTAGGTGAATATCGAAGCCTGTCTCCCGTGCACGTGAAAGAGTAGCGATTTTATCACTGTTGGACGAGAAGTACATTTGCATTTCATGCTAACCGAGGCTGGGCGCATCACCATTCCTGCAATGCCAGGATTCGTTCGACTTCGTCATATTTGTTCATCTTAATCCGTAAAAAAAAATAATGTACATTTAAAATTGAACTAACAAATCGGCTGAGGCACCTAGAAACTGTGTAGCTACCGTCGTAACTCGCATTTCTGAGAGAAATTTCGAGATGATGGATGAAGTGCATTTGTCAGGGACGGGCTAGTCACATCTGGTGTTGGTGCGAACGTCTGTCGACCGGTGGCAACGAGTTTCCCCACCCGTTCCCACCGCCGGCAACTCTGACCCAAGTTGATTTATCCATCCTCAGAGATGTGGTCGTCGCAGCTCTGCTGGCCATAACGTTGCCGTCTGGAGACACCATCTCTCCAGCCTCTTCAGTCACATATCGATCACAAATGGAGAGGGCTGCTTCCATCGTCTCACCAGCGCCCAACACACTTATCTCTTAGACTTTGATAATGACGTTTTGGCAGACGCACGGAGGAATTCCCCGTCCTCCTTTTTATGCAGATGGCATACATTTTAAAATTTATTGAAAAAATGAAACTTCCTTTGAATAAAAAAAAACATTGGTTGCATTCCGTGCACATAAATCATGAGTGAGTGCCTTATGAAAGGTCCGTTTATGCAAAAAAATAACCGTAGGTAAGGCGTTGTTTTAGTGCGTATATATAATACAACATTGGCCGAACCGTGGAAGAATTCCTAATCGTCATATGCACTTCACATAGACAAGTGCTTATCACCAAGTCTAAACTTATACCCATCTAGTCTGCATTACACTTACGGATTTCTTTTGTTCCCGAAAGATCGATGAATATCCGGTGCTCCCGAGAAAACCAGCACATATCCTTCAGACCAGCCTTGAACGAAGGCAGTGGGGCGCACGCCATTCGCCATGCAGCACATTCGAGTCGCCATTATTTCTCGACTGGATTATCCCTCAGGGTATTTTTGGCTTCAGCAGATTGTGCAGCTACACGACCACGACAGGGATTTACGAGAAACACGACGAGGATGTAAAAAGCAAACGGGATGCGGCATACATTGGGATTGGTGACAGTCGAATTCTTCGTGGACACCAAATCATAGCCGGGTGGCAGCCTTTGTGTCCGAACTCCGCAGGTCAGGCGGCGGCCGTCGCATTTCGTCTCGTGAGAACTCGCCGACGAGCAAAAACAGCCACCGCCTGATGCCGTGCCAGTCGACTTGACCCCAATTTGACTCGGCTAAGATAAAACATTCTGGTATGTAGCCCAGTCGCTCGCCAGTGACGTGACCAGCACCGCCCCTGGACAAATACCCGGAGATCACCTTCAACCATCGTGCGCCACGTCTGCGGCGAATGCGTCTGGTGAATTTGCATCGAGAAGCAGATATGCAGTAACGGTGCACCGCAACAAGCATGTGGCAGACATTTTGTGCAGAGTTCAGACATCAGTAGGGAAATTGTAACAGTAGGCCCCAGCCAGGGGAGGATTTAGGATCTTCACGGAATGGGAGGGTAAGCATAGGGAGCGAAAGTGTGTGCTGACAGCTATGCTGTATTCTGCATGTATTTACTTAGTCACACTCGTACACGCTTGGGATACACTGCCAGCTTCCGATGGTTTTCTGATGCTCTTTTTCAAAGAGCTCGCTCATTTCATCAAATAATTGCTTGCCTTACCCGCAATACATATGCACCTCCTCAGCGCATTCTGGTATCCCTGGAATGTTCTTTGAAAGCTGCTAGCTTAGCAGCTTCGAAACCGTTTATACGTTCTTCAATGCTCATGGGGCCACAGGGGATCTGAACATTCACTGTTCGTTTCACCCAATCAGTAAGGCTTAACTTCGTGCCAGTCATCTGGAAAATAACTGGATGCATATGTCACGTGCTCCCAAATTCTGAAAATTCCAATTAGGAACAGTGAAGAAGTCGTCCCGATTTCAATGCAGTGAAGTAGCACCGATTACTTGCTTCATCTGGGTTATACCGTCATCTGGGGTCATACTTTCATCTGGGATCATACCTTGATCTCGGATCAAACACTCATTGGGTGACATACCACCATCTGGGGTCATACCTTCATCTGGGCTCATACCTTCATTTGGGGTCATGCCTTCATCGAGGGTCATGCTTCATCTGGGGTCATATCTTGGGTCCTACCTTCATCTGGAGTCATACCTTCATCTTAGGTCATACCTTCATCGGGGTCATACCTTCATCTGAGGCTATGCCTTCTCCTGGGGTCATACCTTCATCTGGGGTCATACCTTCATCGAGGTCATACCTTCATCTATGGCCATGCTTTCTTCTGGGGGTCATGCTTTCATATGGGGTAATGCCTTCATCTGGGGTCATGCCTTCATCTGGGTCATACCTTCTTCTGGGGGCATACTTTCATCTGGGGTCATACCTTCTTCTGGGTCATACATTTATCTGGGGTCATACCTTCATCTGGAGTCACACCATCTGGGGTAACACCTTCATCTTGGGTCATACCTTCATCTGGGTCATGCCTTCATCTGTATTCATACCTTCATCTGGGGTCATACTTTCATCGGGGTCATAACTTCATCTGGGATCATACCTTCATCTGGAGTCATACCGTCATCTGGGGTTATGCATTCTTCTAGGGTCATACCTTCACCTGGGGTCATGCCTACATATGGGGTTATACCTTCACCTTGAGACAAACCTGCGATGTGCCACTTGTTGCCCAACTCACAAGGAAAATATTCCGGCTATGTTCCCTATGATGTTTCCCCCAACTGTGAAGAGGAAAGATCAGATCCTCTGCCGTCAAAAATTGTCAGCTTTGCCTATGCTGCTTATAACAACTTTTGCTGATTTCTTCAGACCATAAGCATGGGTGGAGTGTTGTGCACTTTTGGTCATGTGTCTGTACCTTCAGAAACGGTACAATATTTTGAAAATCTGTAAAACGCCTGGAGTTATGATTGGTCCCTAACAATGGTACCGCTAGCGATGTTGAGTATCTTGATATATATATATATATATATATATATATATATATATATATATATATATATATATATATATATATATATATATATATATATATATATATATATATATATATATATATATATATATGTATATATAAATATATATATATATATATATATATATATATATATATATATATATATATATATATATATATATATATATATATCAATAACAATCACGCACACCTTCAGCTCACCCTTCTCTGGATCCCGGACATAGGAGTATCTCGGGGAACGATCGAGCGGATGGTCTGGCCCGAGCGGCGATCGACCTCCCCGAACGAGGGAGTTCCGGTACCCCCTGGGGATCTTCTATCCCTTACAAATAATGTATTTAAGATATATATCCAGGCCTGCTGGTCACACAACACCACACACCTATACGCCATCAAGCCCACACTCTCCAACTGGCACTCCTCCAACCAGGACTCCCGTTTGAACGAGGTGGTGCCCGCCAGACTTCGCCTCGGACACACCAGATTGACACACAATTATATTTGTATCGACCACACCGCCTTCCATGGTGTAACACATGTCGCGTCCGCGTTACTGTCACTCATATTTTACTTACCTGCCCAGCATATGCTCCTCATCGTCACGCTATTATGCATTATTTCACCAACATCCATACACAAATTTCGCTTCGGGCTATCCTCGGGAATGAGCACCCGGCACTCCTCGAGTTATTTTTCCGCTTTTTACATGACACCAATCTTTCTGAACTGATCTGATTTCTCTATCGCACGTTACCTGGTCCAAGCTGATATGATGTGAAGTTAAAAGCTATATGACACGCGCTGCACTCCTCGTTAGCTATATGACTTCGTTACACACGTCTTCCTCCCTAACGTTGTAAAACACACACATATAGGTTAATTTACACTAGGTAGGCAGGGACCGATCACATTTGGCGAAAACGGACGGTTTTCCTTACAAATTGGGCTTGGCTATTTGCCTACGGGTTTTCCAAGCAGCTTGGTTTTCCCCCTTATACGGGTTTTCCAAGCTTTAACTTAACATACACCTACACATGCAAGATCGGGCCTGACGCCCATGACTCGCTCTGGGCGCCGGGCCTCCGCTTAACTTCAGGTCGCAGGTGGAGTAACCGGACAAATGTACGTAAAGCAAATGTACGTATGGCAGATGTACGTACGCAAATGTACGTAAGAAAATGTACGTAGGTGAAGATGCACGTATGGCAATTGTGGGTAAGCACAAATGTACGTATGGCAAATGTAGGTATGTGCAAAAGTACGTATGCGCAAATGTACGTAAGCGCAAATGTACGTAAGCGCAAATGTATATAGGCGCAAAAGTACGTATGCGCAAATGTGCGTAAGCGCAAATGTACGTATGAGCAAATGTACGTATGCGCAAAAGTACGTATGCGCAAATGTACGTAAGTGCAAATGTACGTATGCGCAAATGTACGTATGGCAATTGCACGTAAGTGCAGATGTACGTATGCCAAGTTTACTTCAGCGCAAATGTACGTGTGGAAATTGTACGTAAGAGCAAATGTACGTATGGCATATGCACCTAACCAAATGTGCCTAAACGCAAAGGCACGTATGCCTATATGTACGTACATTGGCTCATACGTACATTTGCTCTTTCATTCTTTTGCGTTTGCGTACTTTTGCGCTTAGGTACATTTGCGCTTACGTACATTTGCGCATACGTACTTTTGCGCTTACGTACATTTGCGCTTACGTACGTTTGCGCTTACGTACTTTTGCGCATACGTGCATTTGTCATACGTACATTTGCGCTTCCGTACATTAGCCATACGTACATCTGCGCTTGCGTACAATTGTCATACGTACATCTGCGCTTACGTACATTTGCTTACGTACATTTGCTTACGTACATTTGCTTACGTACATCTGCCATACGTACATTTGTCCTTACGTACATTTGTCCTAGAATCCGCAGGTGGGCAGTGGAGCCTGTTCGTAGGCTACGAAGCTGCCCACCCTCCAAATGTCCTTCTAATTTTTATATATGTACGTATGTATGTATGTCTGTACATGAACCGGTATACCATGTATGCATCGGCCCTTTACTCCACGTTCTTTGTTTGACGGCATCTCATCTTTCCTCTCTTGCTTAATTGATATAACCGGATGCCACATAAGCCGGATTAACGTAATTCCTTCCTTAACGTAACAATGTCTAGCGGATGGCACTCTGCCTCTGCTAAAGATTAAGAAAAAGCACACACATATATATATATATATATATATATATATATATATATATATATATATATATATATATATATAAGCAATCCATGGAATTGCTTAGCAAGGTTCAAGTTTTATTTCAGTTTCGTCTAGAACGGCTTTGTTGAGCTTCTGGATGAGTTTTTCATCTGCCAATAATTATTTAAGATTTTCGCTGTTGTTAGAACGATTTAGGATAACGATTTGGGGTGCGAAGCTTTGTGAACAAAATGGCCCTGTTGCCTTCTAAGCCACTAGGGGCTTTTGAGAACATTTTTGCAACACTAACCTTATTGCTCAACCACCGTCAAGTGAACCAATCAGACATTCACTTAATAAATGAAGTGAACTGTCGCCATTTTGATTGGTTTTCACCAACAACATCACGTGATCCAAGCTGAAGCATTGGTCGGCCTGGTCGAGAAGCTTACACCATGGTTAGTAGTATTGCCTTACAATGAAGCTTTGAAAACTTTTAAGACGGTTTGTGCCAGGCAGACATTGGGATGTTTGTTACTTACCTCAACAATATAAAAAATACACGAGCGAGGAACACACCAAAATGTGATATATAAAAAATACTACCGTACGCGCAGTCCCATGCAAGGTCTGCATTACCACCGTCTATGTTGGCGAAACTAGTTGGAATTTATCAGCAGGATTTATGACCACTGGAGAAATGTACGCATTGATGATGATACCAGTGACATATTCTGCCATGTTAGGGAATTTAGCAATATTCTGATGGGAGCGGGGATGAGTAGTCGGATTATTTTTTTTCTTCGGTTATTGGGTGATTGTCGACGCACATTATGCACGATCAAGGCTAATGGCGCCGCCCACACTGTTTCGCCGGTGGGCCGCGGGATTGGGAAATGTTTCGATTGGTGCGAGTGCTGGACCTGGGACCTCTGGTTCCCAGAGCTCAACACCCTAACCACTCGGCCATCCCCGCCCTGATTGGCTTTTTTTTGTCTTGGAAACCTACATAGAACAACAAAAAATCAAATTTCTTCTGTTTTCCCCGCACAACCTCACGTTGCAAAATGTTCGGATTATCTGATGCCTATAAATTTTTCATTGTCTAAAAAAATAGATGACTCCGCTGCTCAGCAACTACCCTGCAGTACTGATTATTATCGTACGCACCATTAATATCAAACACATGCAGAAGTTGCTTCAGCTGGGTTTATTGCATTGTTCTGCCAAATTGCAGTCTTGGTCAAACTTGTATGCAATACCGATGTCAGCAATGCAAGATATGCATTATAATTGTTTTCCCGGAAAGCAATGCATCTGCATCCCCTAGACCTTCAAATAGGTATGAAATACTAAAACCGGTAAGTACTGCAGTCTTCCTAGGAGTTTATCCACAATGTCCAGAATATTGTAAGTACGCAATGCTACCAAAACTGGCGCACATGTTGCTTGCAAGCGAAACAGGTCATAATGAAACTGTCTATGACGTCATGACGTCAAGACGTGCACATTTATACAAAATGTTGCCGTGCATGTCAGCGTAATCTGCTTCCGAATAGGTATATTCATGAAACCTATGCACGTGGTTGGAAGGAGCACAATGAGTGGGGAGTGAGCATAATGAGTGGGGAGTGTGTACAATGAGTGGGGAGTGAGCACAATGAGTGCGGAGTGAGCACAATGTCCATGTGAGGGGAGAGTAGCTAGTGCCAATAATGCAAACTAAAATGATATTTTAGAATATCCGAGATCTGACATGCTCACATATGTGGGTGCACTTTGATTGCAAGTAACATGATAAATGCAACTCGTATTTGATTCTGCAACTTTATACAGAAACACACTGGTAGTGCCAACCCACTTCCAAAGCGACCTTTTGGGAGCATCATGCTTAATCATGCATATATGCGAATTCATTGTATGGTTGGAAATGAACAATTTCATCTGACGCATACTTAGATATTTGCCCACGCGGTGCGCCCACCACATCACTCACGATTTCCTGTGTTAGAA
>JAOTOM010003710.1:107500-179615 GCA_034440615.1 Ashinkailepas kermadecensis
GGACAATTTATGAAGACATTAATATACGAGCTCCAATCTCAGATGGTTAGTTGCTAACACAGCACTGATTCCATTGCTCCTGCGGGTAGATTAGTAAACTATTTATAGCTGGCTTATTGCTTTCTGGTTGAACCATGGGAAGCGCGAAACGTTCACGTCTATTCAAATTTGTTTTTAAAGGGACTCATGGTATATTCGCCATGTGTTTGGAGGGCTGAGGTCTCGTGAATCGCTGGTCTTCTATCACTTGATATAGGCATTGCATGAAGCTAGATGTATTGGTTATTGTACACGCGGGACCGATGTTCTAGACGAATAAACCAGCGTATTTCGAGTTATTTTGTCGTCGAAGGCTATGCTGCTATACGTGAAGATTTATCAATTCCATGTCCGCACATGCACTTGGATTATTCTTGTGAAGTTGTAATCAATGTGATGGGCTAGTTGTCTCACTCATAAATTGAAGCAATATCACTGTATACTCACCTTACTCCCTCTTCAGCTCCCCCCCCCGTCCGCCCGGTGTTCCACAGTCAATGCATGCTTTGTACACATGATATTAAGTCGCAGAAGCTTTCTCTTCCTCTCTCCCTCCCTCTCGCACACACGCAAGCACCGATCAGCAAATAAATAACACAAGAAATATATAAATATATATATATGTATATATATATATATATATATATCTACATATATATACTATATATATATATATATATATATATATATATATATATATATACATAGACATAAATACATATGTATATTTGGCACTGCCAGGGAACACCACCCTAACAGCAGTTAGTGATAATAATTTCAAGAACAGCTAGACTGTCCCACCGATCTCACGCATATGTCATTGTTACGTACCTGAACGTATCCATGACTTTCGCAAGCAATGGACATAAGGAAAAAACCGACGATATTTTTCCTGGTGCAAGCTATCAACAAAAGAAAGCAACATGAAAATATCGTGCCACTCCCCCGTGCTCAGCGGTGCAAGGCGAAATATTACATGCGCGCAGTGAACAAAGGTACAGTTAGAAAAGTATGCATGAGGAAGACAATATGACAGAAGTTGTGATGTGAGGCCAACTCCCCTTGCATGCATCTGTGACCGTGCATCTGTGACGCTACTCACCTTCAGCTCGGTTCATGCATCTGTGACGGTGCATCTGTGACGCTGTTCACCTTCAGCTCGGTTCATGCATCTGTGACGGTGCATCTGTGACGCTACTCACCTTCAGCTCGGTTCATGCATCTGTGACGGTGCATCTGTGACGCTGCTCACCTTCAGCTCGGTTCATGCATCTGTGACGGTGCATCTGTGACGCTACTCACCTTCAGCTCGGTTCGCGGCTGGGACGGTCAGAGCCAACAGCATGGTCAGCAGCTTCATCGTTACCGGCTGGCAGATACAGCCGGCAGCAGACCTTCCGGGTGCACGACCTCGCCCCGACGCACTAGCTTGGCACCACCGGGAAAAACGCCCGCAGTCGGGCGGCGAGAATCCCCTCTTCCGCTGTCGACACTTCCGCTGAGCACCGCTCTGGGAGACGGCCGCGGCCGTCGGAAGAGAACGCCCTCTCGACACTCGTCGCAGACACTGACTGGGACACTCCCACGGCTGTTGGTGAGGA
Source organism: Ashinkailepas kermadecensis (assembly GCA_034440615.1). Taxonomy (NCBI): domain Eukaryota; kingdom Metazoa; phylum Arthropoda; class Thecostraca; family Neolepadidae; genus Ashinkailepas; species Ashinkailepas kermadecensis. The sequence continues at coordinate 109,141 of JAOTOM010003710.1, forward strand.
ACTCTATCCCTTGATACTCCTGTCACACACCAGTCTGAGACACACCCACGGCTGTCCGGTTCGACTCTTCCTCCACACTGTCCCGTCAGACACTGGGCTGACACGGCCCGGCTGTCGGCGAGGCACGCTCCCCTCGACACCGCTGCCAGGAGTCCGGCTGACACCGCTGGAGCTCGGCCCAGCTACCCTGCCGCCCGCTAACCACCGCCCAGCACACGCGGCTGACCGACCGCCGCCGACGGCTGGCCAACGCTGTCTGATGTCCGACCGACGCGGACGGACCGCCGCGCGCTCTGCTCGCCTTCCAGCCCTTCCGTCTTCCGGTGGCTACGGCGCCCTTCCGCCTCGACGGGCCTCGACGGGCCGCGGCCGCCCGCGGCCGGGCCTGCCAGGCCTGGCGCCCTCCGGCTGGTACGACAACTCCTGCGTCCTCCGGTGTCTGCGCTCTCCGGTGTGACGTGGCAGCCCTTGCGCCCTCCGGATGAGTGTGGTGCTCCGCAGCGTCCCCTCCCTCTCCTGTCAGACGGCCGACCGACTGCACCCCGACCGCCGGCAGCTCGCGCCGACGACTGGCGCTCCGTCGACGCCGACGAGACGACCGGCAGTGCCGGCGCCGATCCTGACTGTTCGGTGTGTTGTGTGTAGTGCGGTGTGTGCGTGTGCGCAGGGTGGAGGTGGGGGAGCTACGCATCAGCAAGAGATCAGTGGAAGTCGAAACAGGAGGATAAAGCAAAGGCTCGTCTTGTTACGAAGTGATGGGTCATCTCCTTTAGATGACGTCCGCTGCTCCCATGACATCATCTAGAAGCGTCGCTGATAGCCCTTAAATTCGGACTTAAATCCGATTTATAAATATCACTTACTGTAGCAGGTCCAGGTTCACTGCTGTATTTGTCATGATTTCCTTCGCCTGCCGTAACCGGCTGTTTATAAAAATTGGGTAAGTTGCGAGCGAGATTGCAGTTTGGTCAATGTATTTGGTAAGATGCAGTTAAAACCCAGTGCATCCTAAGAGGTCCATTTAACTTCATGTAGATTAAAGCAATTGATGTTTTTGAATACGGTAAGATGCGGCTCTAATGATACGTTTCACTCCTACGTAGCTGGGGACGTATTACGCCTCGTTTTTCCAACGTATGCAGCGCGATAGCTGTGTTCAGATTGGAGCGGTGGCGGCTCATCACACAAGGCTGCATGCAGTGCTGCACATTTGTAGTCAGCTCCCTACCGTGTGGCACCCACTTGCTTCTTCTGGTAATGCTCAGGCGTCAGCCGAGAAGTTTTTATTTGTGTATCTGATGATCGGCAGGCATCTCTGGGATATTCATGGAAGCCTCTTAGACAGCCGAGCCATCATTTTAGTTCAACATGACCCTCTTGAACTAAAATGAAGCTGCTAGAAGTAGCTGAACTGCTCTGACTCTAGGTGACTTCGGTAACAACTTGGGACTAACATGACCTAGGTAAATGAAGATCGCATATTAACAGTACTTCTGGAATGATCAGGGGGCCTCTTAGGCAGTCCTGACGTTATTATGTATTCATTAGTCTGTAGTCTTGAAGCAAATCAAATGGAACGGTTCAGATCGCGCCTTGCAATTTTCCGACGCAAGATTCTCGTCGTCTACTTGCAGTCGGCTTTTGCTACGCGCCAGCTGACCTGCTCTCTGACACGTTGCTCGCTGACCTCTAATCTGATCTGGCACGTCACTGTCTGACCTCTAATCTGAAATGGCACGTCACTGTCTGACCTCTAGTCTGCTCTGGCTTGGCACTGTGTGACCTCTAATCTGCTTTGGCACGTCACTGTCTGACCTCTAATCTGATCTGGCACGTCACTGTCTGACCTCCAATCTGTTTTGGCTCGTCACTGTGTGACCTCTATTCTGAGCTGGCTCATCTGACTCGTCTGACCTGTAGGCGGCTCTTGGTAGTCGCCGTTTGACCTCTAATTTGCTCTTGCTCGATGCTTTCTGACCTCTAATCTGCTCTGGTACGACAGCCTCCAGCCTCTATTATATGCCGCTTCACCAGTTGGTTGGTTGATTATTTGAGTTGAAGAGCGCAGTCACCAAGGTGCACCTTAGCGCCTATTGTCACTAAGCCAGTGTGCACCTTGGGGGTCAAACTCACCTGTTGCACTCTTGTTGTTAGTCGAGCAATGGCTGGGACAGTGGGACTCGTTCTACCACAGAGCACTTCCAGTCTAATGGTGACTAGCGTGTGCTGTTGACAACATATAAATGGTCATCATGGCCGCAAAATAGTCATGCAGTGGGGGCGCTCTGGAAAACCAAAGCACCATCACTATGCAGCCTGATACGCACTACCAGTAAGCACAGCGGTCCCGTAATATTTCGCAACGTGCAGTTAAATAATGCTTGCAATTCCGTGAATCTGAACTGTTCCAGCTGCATTGTCAAATGTGAGAGCTGAACACGCTGAACTATAGAGAACATTATAGTCTTTTGAACGACGCGTTTATCTTTTGCTAACTCGGCTCCGTTACCATGCAATTTGCTTATTCCAGTTGTCTCAAATGGCAGAAAGGTTCTTACGGGATAACTCCAGTTCGCTTTCTCACAACTACTATCGTTCGCCAGTGTAGTTATTGTCAGCCGACCAACTTGTGAATTCCTTTCACTTCGATAACAAAGGCAGTGCGATTTCAGCCGAGGAAGCGGCTGAAACAAACAGTGCCGTCCAGCGTCGTCGGCCATATTGATAGTACGACTCGAATATCGCTCGAGGCTCTTTGTTGTTCTGGAACAAGGTCATTTCTTCAGATGGCCTGTGAGCAATTTATGGATGGTGATATCTAAGTTAGGTATTAATAGACATGAGATACTCAGCGTCGACGGCCTTTTTCCACTTTGTCTCTGCTGCGTTGGTTATTGTATAACTTCCATTCAACAAACCACTATATTCTGCTGGATCTTCGTCCGTTCAGATTGCCAATGCTGAATCATCGTGTGCTTCGGTATCAATATAAGGTGGACTAAGGACAAACAAATATGAAACCTAAATGAGTGATGTTGGAGAGAGAAAATTCCCATTCTATTGCCGTCAACAATTCTTCTCAGCGTCAAATGTCCCTTGGAATGCGTTTGTAGGATATCATCGACAACTGTATCAGTCCTATTAAGCTTAAATGGCACAACGCGAACCGGTTCCCAGACTTTAAAAAAAAAACAGGAAAACCGATGCAATTCGCAATTTGCAATTCGCAACAAAATATTCATCATACGTAGCTCTGCATATTAAATATATACCCTTCGGTACCAGGGACGGATCTCGAGGCGATGGGGACGACTGCCCCCGTCCCCCTTAGGATGCGAGAGGAGCCCCCGATAGATATGGAACGCCCGTCCAGGTGGAAAAATGTCACTCTGAGGTCAAGTGCACCTTAGTCCCACTCGACATTTTTATTTTGCGGACGACACCCCTCCAAATTTACGCCCCTCCCCTCCAGTAGGACAATCTTAGATTCGTCAGTGTTCGGAACTTACCAACTTCAACGTTCTGTAGCCCGTGATCACTCGTCGGTTCACCCGTGATCACTCGTCGGTTCACCCGTGATCACTTGTCGCGGCCTGTGCTACTCGTGTTCGCGTTAGGCATGCTATCATATGGCGCTACTAGATGCCCGCAGGCACAGCATACATTCGAATGAATCCAAATGCGGATTCAATCCAAATGTGTTTGCCATGTTCAACACAGGATGTTTCTGCTACCTCTTTGAAGGTGGCTAGTTAGATGACCATGTCATGGAGCATGATAAAACAAACAAGACATGCTTACTCTGACCAAACTCGGATAGAACGACCAGTCAGGCGGCGACTGACTTGTCTTCCCCAGCCCCGCCCCGGGAGACCTTTTTGACAATCATCAGAAGCTGGGCCCGGAGTGTCAGCTAGCTGGGATTTGTAAGGGACGAGAGGGATGAAGATCGACGTCAAGTGTCACTTATTGGAGGTGGTCATGTGACTTGAGTTGAATGTATTTCTGCTGATATTATCAGGGCGCCAAACGGCCGAGGAAGAAAACAAGAGGTAAAGGCACACAGTACGGGCCATTCTAAAGGCATGATAGTTGAGAATCTGAGAAAATTGATGCATGGGTCCAGAGCTCTGAGAGGTGAGAAGTAAAGTAACGTCATAGCCTGTGAGCCAAAAGAATATGGATTTTATGAAACATCTATAAAGCTGAGAACGTGATGCTGGTAGTAATACATTACCAGGGGTGTCGATTTGTGAAAAACATTGGGGGGGGGGCCGAAGTGTCAACGTACTAGACCCCACGCCCCACCAAAAAAACTCATCGGATTTCGCCCACTATATTTTCAGACCTCAATAGTTCTGATTTTGTATTTGACAATGTGTATGCTTGTTTATTCAGCATCCTCGCCAACGGGAAAAAATCGTCCAGTAACAGATGAAGTCACATAAGCAAAAGAGCAGTACACAGTACATGTCAACATAAAAACTTTGAGTCATAGCATGTGACTACAGAGTCATACAATGGACTCGGGTACATCGTAATCGTCAACGTCATCGTCATCGTCAACGTTACCGTCACCCTACCCTCACCCTACACACCAACAAACACACACCGGCTTCAGTAAAATATGCCGCGCCCATATGCGGGCTAAAACACACCGGCCTTGATGGAGCATCGGAGCACAGCAGGCCTGAACTGTGATGACGATGGGTGAAGGTATTTCCTTGGTGCGTAACATTAGGGAGGGGCGAAGCCAAAGTTTTGGTGGGGCGAATTCGGGGTCGGGGAGGGGGCACAGCCTCCACAAAAGCATAGAAATCGAAAACAATGTCCTCTGATCAAACATGTGCATTGATGTAGTCATCGTGATCGCCGAGTCTAGTCCGTCACCACTCACGACACCAGGCAAACTAAAATTAACAACGGATCATAGACATCAATCAGCGCATCGTCCTACTACATTTTTTTACAACAATCTAAAAACTCCACCCGTACCCAATGGCGCAGCCAAGAGCAAGAGTAGGACACACCGGGTACATGCCTCTCCGGTCACGGCCTAGGAGTCCGAAAAGGTCAGCCCAGGAGATTCCCAGAAGTGCCATCCGACGGCTTTGAAATGGATATGTCGGCTAGAATGGTTCCTTTGCTAGAGTCGGAAATAAAAAGTACAAAACTTCGGAAAGTGGGAATAATGGCAGAAATCAAAGCAGTTATCAATGGAATGGTCCCGCAACAGGTGTCGCAATAGGGGCATTTTTACTGCAGCCCTGTTAGTACTTGTAATCCTTTACCTCCAAAAGGTTAAGTGCGGAGTTTTCTATACCTTTGGTGGTGCTTGGACCCCACCATATTTGCCTTCTTGACCTCATTCACCAATTTGATTTATAATTCCCCTTGAAATTGACTTGGGACGGATCAAGGAGGATAATATTCCCAAAATCTTCAAAATGCCGAGATTCGCGGTGGTTCCAGCATAGCAACACCAAATCCAGATCATACTGTTCTTTCATCAAATCAAGTAACTGCTTTCCCAAAATTGTAATCAAGGCCAAGGTTACTAAACGGAGGTCAGGTCAAATTCTTTCTTCTTATCGCAGTAAGGGGAAACTTTTCGTGCAGAACATGATGAAAGAATGATATAGACATTCGGCTTTCAAATATGTGACAAGGTCAATGGTGTTAGGTCAGGTCAAGTATTATGCATATTCTATACTGCCGTCTTGTGTGTGGAGTTTGGATTTTGTGCACGTCAGCTGCCTTAGCGACATTGCGCCCGCAATGTCGTCTTATGCCGAATGCTTCTGCTCCTTGTGAATTGAAATTTTAATTCAGTTTTAGAGCCACCGAAGTAGTACACCATGACATTGTGTGAACAATGATCCGAGATGACCCGACTTCGTGTGACCGGACCTTATCATATAAAGCAAATATAAAGCATATGAAGGGCAAATATAAAGAGGTGCAAAATGTCGGACAGTAGGAACACATGACAGACGTAAGGAGTCTTCATATAGGTGCGAGGGATACGAATAAGGCCATAAGGATGCCGCACCCCAAGGCATTTCTGGCCGCGCTGCTGTTAGTACCTGTAATCATTACCCTAGTAGAAGTAGTCAGTCTCGCTGCTGACAGAATTTGCTTTTCTGATGGCATCAATATTCATCGCTCGAAATGCACAACAAAAGCAGCTGCGTCTCAATCAGATGCAATGGCTGTGACGAATTGGGAAATATTAATGCATGGGTGACATTGGTACCAATTAATGGTAAGGTGAACGGCAGAATGCGGAGAAAGTGACAACTAATGCCCACAAAACTGCTCGGAAAGATGATGGAAAGCTGTGATGGATTTATACTTTGCAATCCTGGGTGATGAGAGGACAACTTCTGAGTGATGGAATACGGAGAAGATATTTTCCTTCAAACCTTGGCATCAGAATATCACTTTGAAGTTTCAGGTGAATCTTTAGCACTTTACCACAGGGCAATTCGTTGTCTTTGGTTGGTTATTGGTTTTACGACAAGTCGACCGTTGAGTCATGTAGCGTCGCCAATCTCTCACGCCGATCGGTCGCGGGCGAAGAGTAGCGACGGGTGAGACTCGAACCCACAACCTTTCGATTGTGAGACGAGCATCTTACCCCTAGACCACTCGTCCCCGGCAATTCGTTATCGAAGAACACCATCGGACGTCCACGTTGAAAACGCATGGAGGAAACATGGAGGATAATTTTGCGAAGAGGATAATGCTATGGATGGCATAAATCCAGGAAAACCCCGTTTTTCGACCCTGACGTCCACTGTGGCGGGCCAGGGTCGCAGAGCAAACCGTCCACTGTGGCGGACTGGGGCTGGGGAGCACACCTACTATGGGGGACCAGAGCCGCGAAACACACCATCCACTCTGGCGGACCGGTGCCGCGGAGCACACGGTCCAGCTTAACGGACCGGAACCGCGGAGCACACCGTCCACTGTGGCGGGCCAGGGCCGCGGAGTACATCATCAACCGTGGCAGACCCGGGTCGCAGAGTATACCGTCCACTGTGGTGGACCGGTGCCGTGGGGCACACCTGCTATGACGGACTAGGCCGCGAAGCATAGCGTCCACTGCGGCTGAGCAGGGCCGCGGAGTACATCATACACTGTGGTGGATCAGGGTCACGGAGCAAACCGTCCACTGTGACGGATCAGGGCCGTGGAGTTCACTGTCTATTGTAACGGACCGGGGCCGCGGAGCACACCGTCCACTGTGGCGGATCAGGGCCGTGGAGTACACCGTCCATTGTAGCGGATCGGGGCTGCGGAGCACATCGTTCACTGTGGCGGACCGGGACCGCAGAGTACACCGTCCATTGCGGCGAATCATAGCCATCAACAGGTTAAATTATGTCATGCCATGGCAGTGGCGTACCTAGGATTTGCGAGAGGGGGGCAAACTGACTTGGAAGGTGCCCAACTATCCTCATTTAAAAAAGTCCCCAGATTTCCAATATTTGTTTTCAAAGAGGGTTCTTTATATTTTTGTTATATAATAATTAGTGACCGAATTAACTGTCCTGTGGAGGGGGCCAAATCAACCACCATTATTTCTGAATTACCAGATTTCAACCCTAACTCCCCCCATCCTGTTTGAAGGTTTTTCTTTTGGAATCCCTTGAAAAGTCACCTCACACCGCTGAAATTGCACCTGAACAAATCACTCAAAAATGTAAAATTTGTCAATATCAGGCATTCCAATTAATAACGCCCGGTCGCCAAAACGCCAACGTTCGTGCACGTGCACACCCGCCCTGCGCAGTCGGCGCATTCGCCACTCTACGTGCGGTTCTCCGGTTTCTGCTAGGCCTCCCACGTTTTGCTAATTACTGTTACATGATAGTCTTGTGCCACATTTGACATGTGGAATGCCTGGTATGGGGGCTCGCTGGAACAAAAATCACAAAATTCAATTAGTTGTATTAGTTCTGTTCTTCCCACATTTTCTCGTGATTAAGAAATCCGTAGACACACTGAGCTTTGATGCACCTCATCTCTTTGGTTAAATAAGCTCCCAGATTGGCTACCGAGCCGCGACCCTGGCTAGGTGTTCGATTTTTACCCGTTGCGTTTTTCTTCTTCTATGGATGTAGTTTTAGGGCTCCAGCCAATTTTTGTTAGGGGCCCGGCACATGTTTGAGACCCCGATCTTTTGTACAGCTTTGTTGCCTTTTTATACACCGATTATATTTTTGTGGTATCGGCGCGTTTTCGAAGACGCCGATGTGTTTATTTAGTGTCCGGTCTATTTGTTCCTTGTTTACGATCACTTCCCTTTTTGAGGGCCCAGCCTGTTTTTGAGGCCCCGTGCGGTCTGATGGCCCTGGTGTGCCTCTAGGGACTCCGTTGCGCTTTTTATTTAGCGCTCCCGGTGTATTTATTTCGAGCTGCAGCGCATATTTTAAGGCCCTGTCGCTTTTTTACGAAACTCGGTACGCTTTTGATTACCGACACTAAATTTTGGGATTACCGATGGAATTTTTGGCCCCGAACGCGATATTTGGGGGCCCCGTGGTCACTTGTTGGGATCCCTAACTCGAGCTTTAGTGGCTAGGACACGTTTTTGTGGCCAAATACGCTTTGTGGGTTTTGGAGCGGTTATTGGGACCCCAGAGTGATTTTCCATGTTGGGACTGCTTTTCGTTGCCCCGGCTTCATTTGTTGGGTCATCACAATGAGACTTTGAAGCCCCGGTGCGACCTGTCATGCCCCTAGCGTGATTTTCAGGGATCCGGGCGAGAATTCTTGGTACCCCTAGGCCCAGCGTGACTTTCCGGGGCCCCGGCCCGACCGTTTGTGGCCTCCGTCCTGATTTTCTTGAACCCCAGCACGACTTTTTCGAGCTCCAAGCGTGATTTTCAAGGGACCATGTGGGAACTTTTGAGGCCCCAGCGTCCATTTCAGAAGCCCCTGCGCGACTTTTTCGCCACAGTTCGATTCTACGGGGCTCCGGTGCGATTATTGGGGGCCCAAACGGGATTATTAAGGAGACTGGCGCATTTTTGTCAGGAGCTCGACACGATTATTGGGGCCCCACAACCTGTCAGACAACTGCCCACAATGTCCCTCCCATTCGGCATGCTACTATGCCATGCAATTATCCAACATAAGCATTAGGAATAGCTCATCTGTTTCATCACTCACACGTGATTTCAACTCCAAAGTTCTCCAGACAGTTCGAGGAAAGTCAAACATCTCCTACATGGATAGGCAAGGATGGACTATTAGGCAACAGGGATACCATGGAATTCAGATCATAGTACTCTTGTTGCAATACATACCTTGTTCCGCAGGCTGCTTTGGAGATGAATGCGCTCCTGAAGTTTGGTCAGGGCTGGAGTTGGAGGTGGATGGAGCAGCACTGTGAAGGACATTATATATGGCTCAAAGGACTTCTTTCTGTTTGTATTAACAATGCAGGTAATGGAGTAACACTTTCATTAATTGACTTCTATAGTGTCTTAAGTGAGCAGTAGAATCGAGATGGACTCTTGTGATATACGTTATGCGTAAGGTTATGATGGAGCTTTTAGACTCCAGTGGGAATGATATGGATTCACTCATTAAAGTCATAAAGTATTAAGGCTTAATAAGAGCCACAGGGGCCCATCTGGGTTAAGCCTATCTAGAAAAGGTACTAGAAATTTACATACTCTCACCCCAATCAATCCCTTATCCCAAGTTCCTAGGAAGCTATATACCCCAGCCTATCTAGCACCATTCAATTGCTACCGCATAACACCCTCAACAATCACAAGCTCCTCCCATCATACCCATCGTGCCACCATAGACAATCTCATCAGCATCACATCCCGAAGGAAGGTGCCGAATCCACTGCTTGTCACACCCCACACAAATTCATAAAGCGTTCAGACTTAATAAGAGAATCACTTGCTATTGCATAATACACTCAACAATTACAAACTCCTCCCATCATACCCATTGTGCTACCATAGACAATCTCATCAGTATCACATCCCGAAGGAAGGTGCTGAATCCACTGTTAGGGACACCTTATATAAAGTTATAAAGCGTTTGGACTTAATAAGAGACTCACTTGCTATTGCATAACACACTCAACAATTACAAACTCCTCCCAACTCCCATCTCCTCCCTGTCGATCAACCCTCCCTGGAATACAGAAAAACAAGCCCCCTATTCTTATAATGATTGTCTATGCCGTTTTTAAAGATGTTCAGTGTGTTACTACTGACAATGGTTCCTGGCAGCTGGTTCCAGTGTTCTACTACCCTGTTGGTGAAGAAAGACTGTCTTAACCTTGTCCTGCTGTGATTAACTTTAATTTTGAATTGATGACCTCTAATTGCATCATTTCTGTTAAATTCAAGCATTTCCCTGAGATATCCCTGTTCCTGACCATGAACAAATTTAAAAACCTCGATGAGATCTCCTCTGAGCCTTCTATATCTAAGTGAAAACATATTCAATTTCTTCAATCTTTCCTCATATGCCAGGTTGCCTATACCATTAACCATTTGTGTTGCCCTCTTTTGTACTCTCTCTCTAAAAGCCAACAATCTTTCTCATACCTAGGGGACCAAGCTTGGACACAGTATTCCAAATGTGGCCTGACATATGCACAGTAAAGCCTCCTGATGACCTCCTCACTTTTGTATGACACATTCCTCTGTATCGCCCCAAGCATTCTTAGTGCCTTCTTCCTGGCTTCTTTGGTCTGTTCTGATGCCCCCAATTTTGTGTTCAAAATAACACCTAAGTCCTTCTCCTGCTGAGTAACAGATAGTACTTGTCCATCCATCAAGTATGACGCCTTCATATGCTGCCTACCTACATGCATGACTTTGTACTTATCAAAATTAAACTTCATTTGCCATTTTTCGGACCACTTCACAAGCTCGTCTGAGTCGTTCTGCAGCAAAACCTGCTCATTGTGCCCTGTTATTGCCCTAAAGATCTTCAAATCATCCGCAAATTTCAAAACCTTACTGCTTAGGCCACATTCAATGCTATTCACAAATATGATGAACAACAGTGGCCCCAGTACCGACCCCTGAGGGACTCCACTAAGAACATTTTACCATGATGACTTCGTACCATTGAGCATCACTCTCTGCTGTCTATCTGAAAGCCACAACTCAATCAATTTTAGGATGCTACCTGCAATGCCATGGACCTGAAGCTGCATCATTAACCGTTTATGGGGTACCTTGTCAAAGGCCTTACTAAAGTCAAGATATGCTACATCAACCTGATTTCCCTGATCAAATTGTTCTGTAGCAAAATTTAAAAAGTCCAAGAGATTTGTGAGACACGATCTCCCTTTTCTAAACCCATGTTGAGTATCTTGAATCAATCTGTTTCCTTCCAGAAAACTAACAACTCTGGAAACAGCCAATGCTTCAAAACCGCTAAAGCTCAAAGCCTATAATGTTTAATGCAACGAAGAATGGCTCTTAGATGCTCCTGGGTTTTAGACATTGCGTGAAAGAAAGCATACGACCTTCAATATACCAGGAGGTGCTGAGTTGACATCAAAAGTAACGTTAAGGATTATACTTTATTACTCAACGTTTCGGCCGGGGGCCATCGTCAGGAGTGATATAAAAATGTCAAGTTTAACAATTGAAAAAAAAAAGCACGTGAGAAAAAAAGCGTGCAAAAGACACGTGGAATGCAGAAAAGCCTCCTCAGTGGTGCAGACACTTAAGAAACTCGAAACCAGAAACAAACTATGTCAAGATAGAATCCTCTGAGGAAGCCCGAGCCGATGGTCCATATACATATCGATACATACACTCACGCACATATATAGACATAGATCCAATGTAACGCGTAATACATAAAATATAATTTATGTTTATGTAATTTTATGTGATATACCAAGACGTCGTTTGCGTGTTTAGTTGCGGCCGTAGATTACGTATGTGTAGAGATTCGAGGACCTTTAGATCAGCGTTGTCCCTGGCTGTTGCTAGAATTTCTACTTTGAAGGATTCTATCTTGACATAGTTTATTTCTGGTTTGGAGTTTCTTAAGTGTCTGCACCACTGAGGAGGCTTTTCTGCATTCCACGTGTCTTTTGCACGCTTTTTTTCTCGCGTGCTTTTTTTCTTCAATTGTTAAACTTGACATTTTTATATCACTCCTGACGATGGCCCCTGGCCGAAACGTTTAGTAATAAAGTATAATCCTTAACGTTACTTTTGATGTCAACTCAGCACCTCCTGGTATATTGAAGGTCGTATGCTTTCTTTACACGCAAAGCCTATAATGCACAAAATATATAATGCTCAGAGCCTATAATGCCCAAAACCTATAATATCAGCTGACGACCGCATGCCATAATCGGTCATACGGTTCACTCCACGCCTCCACCGTAGTCTACCAATGGGAGACACCGCGCGAAAGCTTCCAGGTGCATCCGCCAGAGCGACGACACATGTGAGTGTAGGACATGAATTGCTCGCCGCATTGGCCGCGTTCATGCATTTGGCTTGTGAAGAGCAGGATATTGGAGTGAATGCTCCCTGATTTAAATTACTTGTCGGTGATTTCTAAGCTGAGTCACTGGTTTTACGAATAGGCAATTTCAGTGGATAAGTACCCCAGCGGCGGATCCACCTTTAATAGGTGCTGTGGCCGATTATTCTGCCTTGACCGCTGCCGGGCTGAAGTAGAGGAGACATGGCGCTCGTGTTCCCTTGCATGGAATAGGTATGCGTACGCTGAGGACCAATGGCGTACCTAGAATTTGTGTCGGGGGGGGGGATTTTGAGGATGCCCAGGTTTGTCCGGTAATACTCATCATGCTACGTTTCAGTGGCATAACTAGGCAGTGGCGCAGCCAGAAGTTTCTGAATGGCGGGGGGTTGACGAAAAAAAATGTCATGGAACAGAGACCTTTTCCAAAAAATAACTAAATAAATAAAACAACACCCCTGTTCAGGGGTGCTGCTTCATGTGCTCCGTGTCCCTGTGGAATACCTATGGCAGCTGGAAAGAGGAATCTCAGCGGAAGCGAACCTCTAACAGCTGAGGAATACATAGGGTGCCTGATGGTCAGAGAGGGCTGGGATGATCTTTCGATTTGAAAGTGCCCTTGACGGAAGAACAAGACCCCTAAGTGCTAAAGTGAACTAGTGAGGTTCCATCTCAAATCCGAAATGTCCTCGAGATGAGGGCACGGGTTGACCCAGGATGACGCTTGCATTCTCAAAGCACCTAACTGCCTAGAAAGATGCTTTTCATCTCAGTAGAGGAGCATATATAGCCAGTAATTTTCCGTATATTACGAAGAACGGTGCTCGAATGGCCCAGAAGGGTGCTTACATTCTCAAGCCACACAGCTGTCCGGAATAGCAACTGTATTGGCGAGATAGGCGCCTGATCTCACGGACTACCTTTGTCTTCCAGCTACCTTATTATTTTACTGATTTTAGCTGGGTGGATACACTCAACCGATTGGGTTCAAGCTGATTATACTGGAAGGACACTTGCCCACCCAGCTAACATGCTACCCGAGGTCCTACTTCCTTAGGCGATGGCAGAGATTATGCATTGGACCAATAGCGCGCCTATTGCCAAAGTCGCCATGTTGCCCAAGACATGGACTACATAACCTGTCAGGATGTAGCGCTTAACATTGGATACTTATTTAGGAAGCATGGTATCTAGGGACAGTACCTAAATGGTTTTAGTGAGCTTACCAAAGGGGTGCGACTCACCCCCCCCCCCCCCACACACACACTGGCTCGCGCAAGGGGGAAACAGCGCTCCGTGCATTCCGACGTCCCTGCTGTGCACAGCTAGCAGTGGAGAACTGCAATCTTTCTTGACATTCATTGATACGTCCAATATTATGGTGCACAACAGGTGACTGCTCACCACGTACTTCTGTTGGCGTGGAAGGTATTTTCCCCCTCCCCATTACTACCTTAAATTAGCACATGTGAGTACTGACTGCATATTCGAATGGAAACATGAAAGGCAGCCGGTAGTCTGGCGTGGGACCGCGTCCTTGTTTCAAATTCCATCAACCCACCTTTGTACCATCCGCGGTGCATACAAAATTCCGTCCACCCCAGCGACAGGCGATCTGCTAATGTGGCGGCCGCCGCCGCTAATCCCGGGATTCGCCGCGAAAGCTCACCACTGGACCCTACGGACTTATAGCCACCCACCGAGGGGACCGAACACTGTCGCTACTACTGCACAGCAGGGTGCCACTTTGTGGTAACCGTATCCATTTCTGCCCATATCGGTTAGTCTAGCGACAGTTTGATGCAGTAGATAGTAACATTTGCATACAATATCACCAATACTTGTCCATCAGACTCGGAAACCTAAAACATTGACCTTGCATATGAAACCCTTGGACTTGGCCAATTTGTTTCAAAAGCATGGATATCTTCTGTATTTTCAGACACGGTCCATTAGAAGGTCTGGGAATTTTCAAGGAGGCGAAATACATACTATTCGCGAATTGAGCATATCCTAAGAATGAATATGTCATTTTTGCCTAATATATGAGAGCTGGTGCTCGAAAAACATACTGTTGTTTGACTTTGCAAAAGAACAGACCATGGTTTGGTGCACTTTCTATCTACCAGAGGTCCCACAAAGCTATGATTCCCCATAACTGTTGGGATGGAACGGGATGCTATATTACTGCTGGCCAGGTCCCCTGTCCTGCACAGGATGCTCTTACAAGACAAGGAATCCTCTACAATTACTGGAATTTTATTCCCTTCGGGGATGCCCAAACAACTGCTGCGTGCCTCTAAATCTCATGGGGTGCCCCTACAACAGCTGAAGTACTCGCTCTGCACATTTCATGGATGTCCTACAACGTCTGGGGTGTCCCTCTGCAGGCTCTTGCAGTGCCGCGGGTGACACTCTGCAGATTGAGGGCGCCCTAACGGCTCGGAGCCACTCTGCACAATGCTTGGTTGCCTATACAATGGCTGGGGTACTCCTTTTCAGACTGCATAGGTGTTCCTGCAACGTTTAGGGTGCCGCTACAGTGGCTGCGACGCCATATCTGCAGTCTGGCAGCATGGGCGACGGAACGTATGTGGCGCTGGGGTGCTGCGCCCTCCCTTGCGCGAGCAAAGTCGCACCCCCATGACGATCTTACTAAAACTGCTTACTCTCCCTAAATACCAGGCTTCTTAAAATAAAGCAAATCTTCAAGGCTAAGCGCGGCATCGTGACACTTGACTTATGTAGGTATGGCTAGAGCACATGTTCGTAATTTTTCTGGTCATTTCTCCCGAACTACTAATACTTCAAATGTAATTATTGTTGGGGTACGCAGCATGCTTTACTCGGCATCACTGCTAAAATTCTTTAAAGTGATCCAAATTTTTCAACTTAAATAACCGAAACTAATCTAACCTAAACAAATATAACTCCTTTGTTTGCTTTATGGAGAAAAATGTGTGTAAGAATTTTTATTGGTTGGTTGGTTGGTTATTTGGGCTTAGTGCCACATTGACTTTGTTGGTCACACAGCTCCCATAAACAACTTTCCTTGTTACCACCTTAAAGCACTATTGTGCTTTAAGGTGGTATATACCGAATACCTAATACCGAAAGGTGTCCCAAAAATTGTAAAAACATTTTTACAAAAAAAAATTATTGTAAAGCAGCTGATGTTAGGTTAGGTTGGGTTAGGTTGGGTTAGGTTCCTTTTTTAATGTTGAGAATTTTCAGAAAATAAATTGCTTCCTGACATTTTCTAATTTTACTTTTTTGATTTTTTGTTCTCAAAACATAGGTTAGTCCATGCTAGGTTAGGTTTTGATGCATTAAAAAACACTTATTTTTATGCTATGTGACCTAACTCAAAGCCATTTTTTGCCAATATTTTGCTTACAACCTGAAAAGTAAGCATTTGCACAGAAAATAAGTGGTCCCTTGGTCTTATTCACCTTCATAAACATGCACTCTGAAGAAAAATTTCGAAAAATCAACAACAAAAAAAAAACACCTCAAATTGCAAATTTACCAAATAATTGTAAATTTGTGAGGAAACTGTATTGGAATTGTTTTCAAAAGTTTTCCAACTTGAAAAACATAGACTAACTTAACTTAACCAAGCCTAACCCATTTGTTTGCTATATGGAGACAAATGTGTGTAAAAACTTTCTTGTTGCCACCTTAAAGCACAATACTACCGGTTTGGCTAGGTAAGGCTAGTTTAGTTTTTTTTAAGTTGAAAATTTTTCACAAATATTCGAACATTTTCTCAAAATCGTGAATTTTTCCTTCAAAAGTAGCTGACGTTAGGTTACGTTAGGTTGGGTTCGGTTTTGTGATTTTGAAAAATTACAGAACGTATATTGCGTAGAATTGTTTTCTCATTTTTTGTTTTGTCTCCAAAGGGAGGTTAGGATATGCTAGATTAGGTTATGTTCGTTATGGTTATTAGGTTATGGTATGAATTCACTAATGAGTGAATCCATACCATTCCCACTGGTAATGGTATGCAAACAGAAAGAAGTCCTTTGAATCAAATGTAATGTCCTTCACAGTGCTGCTCCATCCACCTCCAACTCCATCCCTGACCAAACTTCAGGAGCGCATCCATCTACAAAGCAGCCTGCGGAACAAGGTATGCATTGCATCAAAAGTACTATGATCTGAATTCCATGGTATCCTTGTTGCCTAATAGTCCATCCTTGCCTATCCATGTAGGAGATGTTTCCTCAAACTGTCTGGAGAACTTGGGAGTAGAAATTACGTGTGAGTGATGAAACAGATGAGCTATTCCTATATGCTTTTGTTGCATAATTACATGGCACAGTAGCATGCCGAATTGGGAGGGGACATTGTGGGCCGTTGCCCCTTGACAGGTTGTGGGGCCCCCAAGAATCGCGTCGAGCTCCCGAAAAAAATTGTGCCAGTCTCCTTAATAATCCCGTTTGGGCCCCAAATAATCGCACCGGGGACTCGTAGAATTGCATTGGGGCCAAAAAGTGGCGCAGGGCTTCTGAAAAGGACGCTGAGGTCTCATAAGTTCTAATCTGGGCCCCTGAAAATCACGCTGGTGGCTCGAAAGAGTCATTGCTGTGGTTCAAGAAGATCACGACGGAGGCCACAAACGGTCGGGACGGGACCCCGGAAAGTCACGCTGAGCCTAGGAGTACAAAGAAGTCTCGCACGGATCCCTGAAAATCACGCTAGGGGCATGACAAGTTTCACCGAGGCTCCAAAGTATCATTGTGATCACCCAACAAATGAAGCCGGGTCAACGAAAAACAGTCCAGACTTGGAAAATCACCCCGGGGTCCCAATAACCGCTCGAAAAGCCCACAAAACGTGTTGCCCCCCCAAAAAAAAAACGTGTCCTAGCTACTAAAGCTGGAGCTAGGGATCCAACAAGTGATCACGGGGCCCCCAAATATCGCGTTCAGGGGAAAAATTCCGTCGGTAATCCCAAAATTTATGTCGGGAAACAAAAGCGCACCGAGTTTCGCAAAAAGCGACAGGACCTTAAAATATGCGCTTCAGCTCGAAATAAACACACTGGGAGCGCTAAATAAAAGCATAACGGAGACCCTCAAGCACACCAGGTCCATGGGACCGCACGGAGCTTCAAAAACAGGATGGTCCCTCAAAAATGGAATTGATCATAAACAAGGAACAAATAGACCGGATACTAAAGCACATTGGCGTCCTCGGAAACGCGCCGATACCAGAAAAATACCGTCGGTGTATAAAAAGGCAACAAAGCTGTAAAAGAAGAGCCGGGTCTCGAACATGTACCGGGCCTCAAACAAAAATTTGCTGGAACCTTAAAAGACATCCGAAGAAGAAGAAAAACGCAACAGGTAAAAAACGAACACCTAGCTTAGGTCACGGCTCGGTAGACAATCTGGGAGCTTATTTAACCAAAGAGATGAGGTGCATCAAAGCTCATTGTGTCTCCGGATTTCCTAATGACGAGAAAATGTGAGAAGAGAACTAATACATCGAATTGAATTTATCGATTTTTTCCAGCGAGCCGCCATACCAGGCATTCCACATGTCAAATGTGGCACAAGACTATCATGTGACAGTAATTAGCAAAACGTGGGAGACCTAGCAGAAACCGGAGAAGCGCACGTAGAGTGGCGAATGCGCCGACTGCGCAAGGTGGATGTACACGTGCACGAACTTTGGCGTTTTGGTGACAGGGCGTTATTAATTGAAATGCCTGATATTGCCAAATTTAACATTTTTGAATGATTTTTTTCAGGTGTAATTTCAGCAGTGCGAGGTGACTTTTTATCGGATACCGAAAAAAACTTCAAGCAGGATGGGGGGAGTCAGGGTTGAAATCCGGTGATTTAGAAATAATGGTGGTATATTTGGTCCCCTCCACAGGACAGTTAATTTGGCCACTAATTATTATACAACAAAAATATAAAGAATCACCTTTGAACAAAATATATTGGTAGAAATTCGGGGATGTTTCTAAATGGGGGTAGTTGAGCACCTTTCAAATCAGTTTTCCCCCTCTCGCAAATCCTAGGTACGCCACTGTCATGGCATGACATAATTTGACCTGTTGATGGCTATGATCAGCCGCAAGGGACGGTGTACTCCGCGGCCCCGGTCCGCCACAGCAGGGTTAAACTATTGGTTTTTCGTTAGGTGTGAGATGTCGAAACGAGCACAATAGGATGTCAAAGTTTGATATGGAATTAGTGTCATTTAAAACGCTTTTGATGTCTTTCAGACTCAAATTTGAACCAATGGTTTAGGTACTTATGACTGTACCTTTATGATTTGTTTTCAGATTCATAATTTAGGAAGACCTATATTCTGGATTGAGATAATAATACCTATGCCATAAACAGGTATTGTATGCCATACCGCATTATAGGTAATCCCTTAACCTGAAATTGCATGGCAAAATGTTCGTGTATCACCATTCCTTATCGAGAGCATGAGCATGTGATTTATGAACGAGATACTGTTATAAGGGAAACACGAGGAATTAATAAGCACCAATCAAGGATCAGGATGTCGATACCTCTTGGACAAGGATGTCGATGGAGTGTTCAGAAAGTGGTATATTCCACCCTATTTCACGAATAATTTATAACTGCGCCACAGTGGACGATGTGCTCCATGGCCCCGATCTGCCACAATGGAAGGTGTACTCCACGGCCCTGATCCGCCACAGTGGACGGTTTGCTCCGCGCCCCTGATCCACCACAGTGGATGATGTACTCCGCGGCCCTGATCCGCCGCAGTGGACGCTATGCTTCGCGGCCCTAGTCGGTCATAGTAGGTGTGCCCCACGGCACCGGTCTACCACAGTGGACGGTGTACTTTGCGACCCTGGTCTGTCACAGTTGATGATGTACTCCGTGGCCCTGATCCGCCACAGTGGACGGTGTGCTCCGAGGCTCCGGTCCGTTACGGTGGACCATGTGCTTCGCGGCACCGGTCCGCCAGAGTGGATGGTGTGCTTCGCGGCTCTGGTCCGCCATAGTAGAAGGTGTGCTACACAGCCCCGTTCCGCCACAGTGGACGGTTTGCTCTGCGACCCTGGCCCGCCACAGTAGACGTCAGGGTCGAAAAACGGGTCTTTCCTGGATTTTTGCCATCCATAGCATTATCCTCCTCGCAAAATTATCCTCCATGTTGTTTCCTCCATGCGTTTTCAATTTGGATGTCTGATGGTTTTGTTCGACAATGAATTTGCCCTGTGGTAAAGTGCTCAAGATTCACCTGAAACTTCAAAGTGAGATTCTGTTGCCAAGGTTTGAAGGAAAATATGCTCTCCGTATTCCATCACTCCGAAATTGTCCTTTCCTTACCCAGGATTGCAACATTATAAATCCAGCCCTGGTAGATGGTGCGTACTCCACGGCCCTGATGAGTCACAGTGAACGGTGTGGGATTAGTGACGGCTTTGCATCATCTTTCCGAGCAGTTTTGTGGGCATTAGTTGTCATTTTCTCCGTATTCTATCGTTCACCTTACCATTAGTAGGTACCAATGTCACCCATGTATTAATATTTACCAATTCGTCACAGCTATTGAATCTGCTTGAGACACAGCTGCTCTTGTTGTGCGCTTCGAGCGCTGAATATTGATGCCATCAGAAAAGCAAATTATGTCAGCAGCGGGACTGACTTTCCACTAGGGTAATGATTACAGGTACTGACTGCAGCGCGGCCAGAAATGCATTTGGGTGCGGCATCCTTGTGGCCTTATTCGTGTCTGTATGAAGACTCCTTACGTGTGCCATGTGTTCCTACTGCCCGACATTTGCAGATCTTTATATATGCCCTGTATATGCTACATGTTTGCTTAATATGATAAGGTCCGGTTACACGAAGTCGGGTCATCTCGGATCATTGTTCACACAATGTTATTGTGTACTACTTCGGTGGCTCTAAAACCTAATTAACATTTCAATTCACAAGGAGAAGTAGCATTCGGCATCAGACGACATTGCTGTAGGAAAGTCCTTATTGGCACGCGAAAGTCTAGCAACCTCGACGTTTGCGATAACTCCAGTCACGAAAGTACCAGTACCTTTTGCTGTCCTGTATTTGCACTGGAGCACTCCACGATCACACGAGAACGACATCCAGAAATAGCCTCTGAAGCTATGCTTTATGCATTGTCAGAAAACGGAGGTATCCTAGCAGATCAATTGCACATGCTCATGTGGTTGATGCGACCGCGTCAGGAATGTCTACGTGTGTGGCCATAATTTATCCAAGGATCAGTTTCACCAGTATCAGTTTGTTTTACAAGCAAAACGTCTTGAATAACACTTTTCCAGTATCATAAAAATGTCGCAGTTTATAAAGCAAGAATGTAAAACTAAGACAAATAAACCAAGACAGATTTCTTCTCAGATTTCAGATCGCAGACAAATGGACGGTTCTGTCATAAATGCTGGAATGTAATACAATTTCTTACAAAAGTCTAAAATTACAGAGCAAGGCATCATTTCGTGCACTTAATGTGGGGTTGCTGTCCGGGGCGCATCCAGGAATTGTCATGGGGATACCTATCCGGAAGAACGACACTGCGAAAGTACCTAGAGGTGCGTCTTTCCTTCAAAGGGCGCCTTTTCTTCCCAGAGGGGCTCCTCTGGCTGACAAATTCGATAGGGGTGCACTGGAGCCTTCCCAGAGGGGCGCCTTTTCCCGGTCGGATGGGCGCCACACCTTCCGTGGAGGCATGTCCCCAGTGCCCCCTCCCCCTTGTATCCGCCCCTGGATGGCGTATTCATCGGTTGTAGCTAGTCGTATGTCATTGCAGATTAATCAACGGTACCACATCTCTCTGGTTTCCCATGTTTGCTAACGTTGCGACATTTACTTTTTACTTTACGTGTTTGTTTGGAAGCCCGGAACTTGACAAAAGGCAGCTCATTTCCCGACGAAGATTGGTCTTCTGGGAGAGGCTGAAAACGAAGTTTCTCTCACCAGCCTATTCTATGTTAGTAAGTCGTGTATCATTCGGTATGACATAAATAACATGCTTTCGCCAGCAGAAAGCAGTGCAGCAGTCGATTAGTTCATGTATTTGATTGCCATTCTCATTGCAGGGTGGTTACCTTGCAGTTGAGCCGAAACACTATCCTGACAAAAGGAAAGTGTGGCATGCGATATGACATGGGAATAGGTAGATGATGTGGTATATTACATAGGTAAGCATAGGACATAAGCAAAGGCGACAGTCTGGTTAGCCGTGCACCGAGTGTGCGCTGAGCTTATTGTCACGAACCAGGGCGCCATGATTCTTGCTGTCTTCTTGCTTCTTCTCTTCATCCGGATCTCTTCTTGTTTTCGTTTTTTTTCTGCCGCTACAGGTGTGTCTTCTTTCCAAACCTTGGACCTTCCTGGAGCTCTTCTTTTCTGTCAGCCTCCCGACGGAAGGACCTGCCAATTGTGAGTCGGAGAGCTTGATGCCAGCCGTGTGCACGGCGGTGCAGTATCGTTCCTTCGCCAGAGCCAGACCGGTCAGAATGGATAGTCTGACACTCCTGCACATTGGCATTGGGCTCACGAAACAAACAGCCATGCGAAAGTGTGACTTCATTAACAGCCGACATCACCCACGCGGTGGCTGGCTGGCCAAATTCAACAACAACAACGACGTGATTTCCATCGCCTTACTAATACGTTCATATATGTTTTGTATATTGCGGCATGTTTTGTCACTCGATGTTCTGTTCTTGACTGTTCCCTTCGTGCAGCATACGACGGCTTGCATCTCAATATCTCTGTGAGTATGGTAGCAGCGAGCCATCAGCGAAGTGGCGAGTAGTGCCGCCGGTCCAGACGACCGCGGCACGTCTGATACACTCCTCGCTACATTGGTGACCCCCGGACGTGATCCACGCCGTCGCAGCCGTCTCGCCACGCCGGACTTCGAGTCCGCCACCAGCGCCGCAGCTCGCCCGCTCGCCTCGTTCCGTCTGCCCGCGTTTTCAGCCTACGAGACTGAGTTGTGGCTGCTGCAGGTTGACAGCTTTTTCGAAATGGCTGACATCACCGATGATGCCACTCGATTCAAGCTTCCGGTGACCAACCTTCCGATGTTCGTGGCCGTACAAGTCAAGGACGCGATCCGCACTCAGCCAGGTGACTTCCCAGCTCTCTGCGCGCCACTCAAAGCTCGGCTCGCCCAGTCCCGCGCTGCACGCCTTGGGACTCTACTCTGGCATGAACAGCTCGGGAAAAATTTCACGACTTGCTCTTTTGTTCTGAATCTAGCTTTCTTACCCGGAAACAAGCGCATCCACAGCCGGTCGGGGGTGAGTAGCTTAGAGACAAGGCGCCCGTCTCCAAACCGAAAGGTTGTGGTTTTTTAGTGTCACCAGTCGCTACTCTTTGCCCTCGAGGATTCGTAGTGAGAGTTTGGCGGAGCCATGAGACCCAAAACATTCGACGCGTCGTAAAATCAATAACCACCACCACTCCACAACGTCTCAAGTGAACCATTGTGGGGATCAAACTTGGGTATTTTCATATGTTCACGCTATCATTTCAAATAAGGCTCCACTGTAGGATGACAAAGTGGATCTCCGAGGCTGGAATACTCCCACTTGAGCAGCCTTGCAACATCATCAGTTTTAGAGTGACATCGGGGCAGGGGTGCTGTTGTGCATACTTTCGAGGGGACAAGTGCCCACTCAACGTTGGATTCTCTCTCACAATAGTTCCAACTTTTAACGTAGGATCTATGGAGTGTGCCCCCCCCCCCCATCCGTTAGGACCCGCCCATTGCCTTCATGTATTGTCTCCCGAATAATTTTCAGAAATGAATGCCCGTGCATCTGTGTCAACACAATAACATGCACTCAATAAAGCTGTCTGAGCTTTTGATTGCCGTTTGCATCAACAGAATCGGTCCATTGGTAGCACAGATATGAAGTTGGCAAAACTCTCACCTCCGATATTGACCATTGTAACTTCTTCTACATCAGTATCACGCTACGAACAAGATTAATCCTTCTGAAGCTGCTCGGATTGATCCAAAAGTGCACGTTGCACACTGTTCGACACCACGAGACCAATGAAGGTAAACACCAGCGATGCTACCGGATATTGAGTCTAGAAATGTTCACATCGCATTTCCTCCACTTCGGTTAAACAAATTACACAATGGAGGCATTCGCAACGGGAGAAGGGGCGCTGAAGTCCGGGGGCACCACAATTCTGGATGCCCCCTCCTTGGCAAACGCGCGTGACTGACCATGGGTCTTCAGTCACAGTTCAGTGGTAGTAAACGTTCGTCACCGTCAGCTTCTGCCGTGGGGGTGCTCTATTTTCTACGTCAGCTCTTTGATTCATCAACCTAATCAGAGGAGAAGCGCTTTAATTTAGATATGATTAGAAAAGATGCTGGAGATGTGGACCGGACGGAATTCCAGGCATGCTGTGATTCACCAGGCTAATTATTCAATGAAATGACAGCTCTGGTCTCGGCTTAACCTCAGCTTTCTTTTCAGATCACTCTCATAAAGTAACACGTGCCATATTTTACGCTATTTTCACCGGTCAATGATTAGCCACTTAGTCAACAGAAGTCTACATACGGAGAGCTTGAATCAAATGTAATTGAAATCAGGCTGCGACTCATGTATGATCCTACGGATGTTGTTCCAGTGGGTGTTCAATGTCTTCAATATTTTGTTCATCCCTTTTCATCGATTTTGGTTTCGTGTCAGTCAGAGCATCCTAATCCAATAAATACATGGATATTTTATATGCTATGGGCTCACTGGGTCCGGAACGACGACCACAGGCAGACTTACACAGGCCTGACCGCTAATATGATTTCCTTTGCTCGCAGTCTTCAGCAAAATTAAGCAGAGCGGTCCAGATCGTGCCGAGCAGTTCTCCAACACGGTTTCAGCTTGGTCCATCTGGTATCTCGAGCCTCCTCACCAACTCGCCATCCCTGTCTCTATGGACGGAACATACCCCGATCACCGAGAACAGTGTAGGAAATACTGCGCATGCTTCATACCCATCGATCGGAGTCAGTACACTGCCTCATCGAACACGATCGCAGGGCTGCAGATTTAACTTGGCGGTCAAGTTTTTTTGATATTTTATCCAACGAAATTCCTAAAGAGTTTTCAGTGCTTCAAGGGATGTCCTGCTTTTTAGCGGAATGCTATATCGGTCATTTTATGCTTAGATGAAGCAACGCCGGAGTTAAAAGGAGGAGGAACTGGGCATTTTTGGTGATTTCTTCCAATGAAAGCCATAGGGTTCATGTTAAATTTCCTGATTTAAGGGGGAGGATACCGTGTCCCGGTGACTCCTATTACACCGCCTGTGCTTCCATAATATCTAAATGTATTGGATGACAAATCGATTCATTTGCATCTAATTTCGGTATTGATTCAAGTCTGTGTCAGAATCCAAGAGGCTCAATATCCTCCAATCCAAAAGTGCCCGAATTTCACCAGTTGCTCCAATTGCCGATTGCTCAAAACCACAAAATGGTCGCAATATGCTCTGTTCGGCAATTCCAGAATCCCAATGTTTCGAGACCCAGTTTTATTAGCGCCAGCGCTTTAAGACCCCTGATGCTTCAAAGCCCCGATTTCTTTAACACTGAATGTCTCAAAACCCTAAAACTTCAAAGTCCCAAATGCTTCGAATCCTCTGAATCATCTGAAAATTGTAGCTAATGCAGACGACCTAGGGACGTAGCACAATCCTAACTGAATCTTGATAATATCGTGCAAAAAGGGTACAAGCAACCGTGTGTTCAAAGGACTGGGGTAACGAGTACCGACCATAATCACAAAGCTTCCAAAGGGTGATCATCTGGAGAGTGCGAGGAATGAGATCTCACTTCCGGGTATCTCGTACTATCTGTACTACAAAAAGACGCATGGCTGCGAAGAACCAGAGAGTGACGGGCTGGCATCAATTGACGAAGTCTGAGCTATCCAGTTGGCTATAACCATCTTACGTGACAGATTAGGAATTTCAAGGCGCGTTTCTCGCCACGCTCTATAGTCTGAAGTTGTCTGCTTTACAATGATCAGTGTATGGTTGCGGTCAGGTAATTTGGCGACTTTGAACCATCCCGACATTGGATTTTGAGGGTTTAAAAAATCTGAGGTTTCATATATCTCGAGCTTTGAAACAGCGAGAGTTTTAAGACATCGGACTTCTGGAGTGCTAGGAGTCTTAATTCACCCATCACATGGCTGATGTTTGCTTTGCGGGTATTGAGCACTCGTGGGCTTTAATAATTGGTGAAATTTTGGCATAAGGATTTGGGGTTTGCAACTCCGAGGTTCTGATATAGGCCCCAAATAAATTCCTCTCATAATCACGCCAGACAGTTCAAGTCCTGCTGATGTCATGGTATGAAGATTAGGAAGTTTAGCTCGAACTCATCATCTGCATTGGTAGTTGCACGTATTTATATTCCTAGTTCATAGTGGAAATGGTTCCTACTATCCACAAGCAACAGGAAAGCATTTCTAACGTCTAAAGTATGAACACCATCAGGTCAATGGGGCAGTGGTTGATGGCTCAACCAACTGCCTATCTGGCCCAGAAATTGTTTTTTATCCCCAAAATATATGTAATGTAATTTCCAGAGAAAATCAGTGACAAGTTACATTTCACATTAACTGAGCATACGTGTAATCACACACGAACGTTACTTGAAAAAGGCACAAAATGAAAATGTTCAGGGAAGTGAAACGAAGCACCATAAATGTAAAGTTTATATTGCATTAAAGCACGTGAATATAGCATTGTTTGAGATCTCGGGTGGGTTTCGGGGTGGATGAGGCCTGGACCCGCCCTGGTTTCGCACCCTGCTAATGTATGTCAATAATTATTTTCCCCATTCAATCTGAAAATATGTCTTGAAAATAAGGATTTTGACCCCCTGGCTTCATGAGAGATCTCCAGCCCTGGAACAGAATGTAGACGACAAAAATCGCCAGCGACCAAAAAGCTGTCATCCACTAAGAACCTGCCAGTCACCTATGTCTGTGCTCTTTCAGAACTCTACAGCCTACTCGCTCGTCAGTACACTGCGCTACTCGCGTAGATTGTACATCTCGTTCGCTGTTAGTACGTGTTCTATTCGCGACATAGGTCACAAGTTAAGCTGATCTAGCTAGGGCGACGTTGGTACATTGGAAACACGCCCAATATTTGCACACTACACTTTGTATTCAATCCTCAAACGATGGTGAATTGTGCTGCATGCACAATGCTACACTCCACCCTGATTTTCTGTTCTGGAGTTTTTCCTCAGAACGTGCGTGGAATGTACATTGTCAAACTAATTTTGCGAAGATATATCAAAAGGTATATATATATATATATATATATATATATATATATATATATATAATATATATATACATATACATATATATATATATATATATACATATACATATATATATATACATATACATATATATATATATATATATATATATATATATATATATATATGTATGTATGTATGTATGTATGCGTATGTACTTTTTTATGTTTTTGGTTCACCGTGCTACGCGGACCCAAAAGAAAAGCATGAGATATAATAACGTAATATAAAAAGGTAAGGCATTTATGCGCAATTGCTTTTATCAATGGTTCTTGCTCTTCTCCTTCATTCTTTGAAATGCCGGAAGATGATTGTCTTCCGCGGCAGGCGCTCAATCGGAGACGAAGACTGGTTAGCGGAGCTATGTACATATTTGTCACAAATTTTACTGAATGTGTGTGACTGGATGACTAGTGTCTGAGTAGGTCGTATCATGAAGCAAACGCCACGGCTGACGAAACAGAAGATGGAAACAGTCACTGTCATTGGGCAGATTGGTCCTGCGACCAAGACACCACAAAAAAGAACAAAGATGCGATTTAGAGCAAATACCTTTCCGGAAATTATACCGCAAGCATGAAGCGCCCATGCCACTGAACAGATAGATGCTACGCGTCTAGAATGGACGATGGGAGCTCGTGCGCTTCGCATTCGGCCATCAATGGACTCATCCTGCAAGAAAATACAAGGGGCATTGCGAAAGACATGGGGTTGCACGACTGGGAGTGTTGCATGGCATGGATAAACAGTTGGAAGGCCAGCCACAATATCGCTCTGAATGAGGTGTGTCAGGAGGAGGTCGCTGTTGACCAACAACACTTCCGTGAGTGGCAGAATGACACATTGCCAAAGCTGGTCGAGGGATGCAAACCAGAGGATATATTTAGCCCAGATGAGACAGGACTTTTCTGGAGAGCGCTCCCCAAGAAATCCCTCCAATTTATGTACTGGTAGTGTTTTAGGAGAACCTGGGCAAAGAAAGGCTAAACAGCATCTCAATGTGACTTAACCAGAAAAGCTTGCATGACATTTCCAGCTTTCACGGCGTTGGTGGCAAAGTGTGACGCTCACACGGCCCGCCACAAGCGAAACGTGCTGCTGCTCTTGGATATCTGCTCCGCATATCCTCAGATACGGAGGCTGAAGACCACCACCAAGCAGTTCCTCTTTGCAAACCCGACCATCGCCAACCAGCCTGTGGGTGCCGGCGGCATCAGGCGCACAACCATCGCAAGATATTGGTGGGAAAGGTGGAACTGTGGCATGACGAAGGGAAAATGGAGGGGGTTAGCATTTCTACTGCTTGATTCACTGAAGGTGATGCAATTCGGGCGATCATCCGTGCCTGAGGACACAGTGCGAAGCTGCGCAGTGCGACACAGTGCGACACAGTGCGCCACAGTGCGCCACAGTGCGCCACAGTGCGACACAGTGCGAAGCTGCGCAACTGCGGGTTCAAGTGGAGACAGGGTGCAGACAGTCAGCTGAAGCGATTGGGGAGAGTGAAGAAATCGATGTGGAGCACCTGAAGAACCTGAAAGTGTCAAGTGAAGATCTGGCAGTGAGTGAAGTCGAGTGAAGAGGCAGCCATTGTCACAGCTGACCAAGAGGTGGCGACGTGTGATCTGCCGAAGGAGGAATGGGGAGGGGATAAGGAGCCAGCACATGACACTGATGAAGACAACCAGGAGGAAGAAGAACAAGTTGTGACAGAAATGAAGGCAGCGCACGTCCTGAATGTCCTGAAGACGTTCTCAGTGCAGTCGGGAATGGAGTGTGATTCTCTTGTGAACTTTGATAAGCAGCAAACACGGCGTAAGGCTTCCACAAAAGGGCAAACCACACTGGATGCGTTCCTTGAAGAGTGATGGGCGATAAACAGCGCTGTGTCACGCTTCAGAATCTGTTACCTTTTGCATCCGCTTATGGCTGAAAACGGTGTGTTGCGCTTCACAATGCATCAACTCGAGAACATTATCTGCTTTATATTTAGCACATGCTGACTTCAAGTAATTGAACGGTATGGCAAAGCGTACTCAATGGGTTTCATTAAAACATTTTTATTTATATCGATGATAAACCAAAATTGCTCTCATTGTTCGGCAGACATCGTCGTAAATACCCTCCAGCGCTGGCGAGAAAGGCATCGGAGCTACCTAATCATCCAATTGCTGTTTTAATTGCATGAAAATAGTGGCTTCATGTACAACAAAACAAGTTGAGAAGGATTTATTCTCCTTGAGTGGGAGGGAACGCTCCGTACTAAAACAGTACCTCTGAATTGAACAGTATATATATTGTGACGCACTTCCTCCGTCAATAGAGAACGTACTGATGTGTCACGGCATTGCTGTGATTTCATTCGTGGATAGCTGCCACCCGAAGTCATGTCGGCGGTGCGTAGTGGCAAGCGGTCAGTTATGCCCCGACACTTCTCCGGCACAGGTGAGCTCTCAGGGACGTTCCCCGATTCGCAGCATATCGGTGGGGTCGTGCACTGTGGGGTGGGTCTGCCTTAATGCACGGCGTCGGTGGGATCGACGCTGTGGTTGCGACCTGCCTGTTATTGGACAATTCGTGGTGCGCCGGTGGGATCGGAGCATTGCGGGTGGACCAACAGTGATGACCGGGAGCTGTCCGGGCGGATTCTGTCCGGGTGGGCTGGTGGTGTAGACTGCAGTTGCGGTCCCGTTCGCTGTGCGCCAGTGGAGTCGGGGCGCTACGTTAACTCCCGATTAGAGTAAGGCGTTCGATCTACGATTTGGATTCCTGATCATTTCCGTCGGTCGGTTGCCAATACAAGAGCAGAAAGGGACCAAACTGAGTTTTCATCGGCAAGGACTGATTATAGCAAGAAGGATTGTAACAATATATATATATATATTATATATATATAGTGTGCGATGCATTAGTTAATACCAGAACATTAATTAGGAACGAAATAGCATTGTACATGAATTGTTAAGGGTGAATGGCATTAATCGTGACATGAATGGACTGTGATCCTGTCGAGCATAATAGTCCCAGTAGATCTGCATGCTAATGACGCGACCTCATTTCATAGCAATATATACTTGATATGGGCTCGTTAATTGTGTGGGAAGTCTCAAACTCAGTAATCCTCAGTAATCTTCTGACAAAAATCCGAAACGAGCTCCAGGCGTGTTAACACCAGGCGCATTCGTCAAATATGTCTGAATTTCTGAAGGTACGTTGCACGTTGCAGCTCACTTGGCATTACGTACGGCTCCTCGTTGTGACTGAGGTAAGGAACCATATTATGGTCGAGGAGTCTGGAGAATTTCTGAATATTTCATCGAACACAGTGTGTTTACCGCAATTGGGGTGCAGTATTTATTGCTACCAGCCGGCAGAACTGATCCCTAGTGTTCGCTACAGTTGACGCATGGTTGTGTTTGCCGTTGAAAGCTGTCGGATGCGTTGGGTCGTGTTCCGCAGCAGCAGCCTGTAGGCGACGCGCCTGGGCTATAGGCCCACAGTAGGAGGCCTGTAGGTGATACACCTAGGCTACAGGCTCATAGTAGGAGGCCTGTAGGTGACACGCCTAGGCCATAAGCTCACAGTAGGAGACCTGTAGGCGACACTTCTAGGCTATGGGCTCACAGTAAGCGGCCTGTAGGCGACACGCCTAGGGTATAGGCTCACAGTAGGCGGCCTGTTGCTGATACGCCTAGGTCATAGGCTCACAGTAGGAGACCTGTAGGCGACATGTCTAGGACATAGGCTCACAATAGGAGGCCTTCAGGCGACACACCTAGGCTATAGGCTCACAGTAGGTGGACTGTAGGCGACACACCTAAGCTATAGGTTCACAGTAGGAGGCCTGTAGGCGACACGTCTAGGCTATGGGCTCACAGTAGGAGGTCTGTAGGCGACACGCCTAGGCTATAGGCTCACAGTAGGAGGTTTGTAGGCGACACGCCTAGGCTATAAGCTCACAGTAGGAGGCCTGTAGGCGACGCGCATAAGCTATAGGCTCACAGTAGGAGGCCTGTAGGCGACATGTCTAGGACATAGGCTCACAATAGGAGGCCTGCAGGCGACACGCCTAGGCTATAGGCTCAGAGTAGGACGCCTGTAGGTGACACGCCTAGGCTATAAGCTCACAGTAGGAGGCCTGTAGGCGACGCGCCTAGGCTATAAGCTCACAGTAAGAGGCCTGTAGGCGACATGTCTAGGACATATGCTCATAATAGGAGGCCTGCAGGCGACACGCCTAGGCTACTGTGGTGATACGCCTAGGCTATAAGCCCACAGTAGTAGGCTTGTAGGCGACATGTCTAGGCTATAAGCCCACAGTAGGAGGCTTGCAGGCGACACGCCTAGGCTATAGACTCACAGTAGGAGGCCTGTAGGCATATATATATATATATATATGTATATATATATATATATATATATATATATATGTATATATATATATATATATATGTATATATATATATATATATATATATATACATATATATATATATATATATATATATATATATATATATATATATTTGTGTGTGTGTGTGTGTGTGTGTGTGTGTGTGGATCCTCTTCAGTATTAACCCATTAACTGCTATGTTCTGCTATCATTACTGAGCTGGTACGTAGCATTACCACCTAGCGTTACACCCAATCCCCAAAAAAGTTGTTCAATTGTATCTGACAGCCAAACATAAACAGCTAACGTATCTGGTCATACCATTATGTTGAACACAAAATGTGTGACTCTGGGGAAGAATGTGGACGATCATCCCTGCGTGTTTTTTTTCTTCGAAACAACATAGTTTGACCAAAATAATGGAATGCCATCATTGCAATAATGCATTGTTTAGTATTCAGAGCCCAAACAACTTGTTTATCCACAGTGATCAAGTTAGCCCGTATTCGTGAATGGAAGACACATCTTTCTGCAGCTCATTTGTGTTCTTTCATAGTTGGTATGCTTACATTTGTTATATCGCGAGCACATAATGATACAAATTAATTGAGTGTCGCAAAACACATAATTTATGTTATACATCGCACTCGGTAAATACGTTGCACCTCAGTGTCACAAAACACATAGTTCATGTTATGTATCGTACTTGGTAAACACGCAACACCTCACAGTCCACACAATGTGTGTGTGCCTCTAAAGAGTCGGAAGTAGCAATCCTCGCTAGTCACGTGACAACAGTTCGTTCATGTTACACTGCCTAGGGTACGTACAAGTAGGGTTCGGCTAAAGTCCGAGAGTGGCCGTGTTTCTCGACTGATGGGACGATCAAACAATTCAGTCAACATGCTCAGCCTATCGTATGCGCAAACCGAGGCATGATGGGAAATGTGAAATAAAGAACAGGATCTCTCTGTTGGTACTGTGGGCGCCAAATGACCCTGTAGTCGGCGCGCCCTTAAACCCAAATAATCAATCAATAATCAATCTGTTAGTACTGGCCTTTTGATAGCGTAATAGGACTCAGGTTTTGCGCACTCGGAACCTGCCGCGGTCAAATCATGCGCCTTAAATACCATCAAGACATACTATCTTACAAGTGTATGTGCTCAGTGCGGTTTTCCAGGTTTCCATCGACATGCATCGCACCATGTACCTTCGAACATTTGAGCCATCCCAATGAATTTCGTAAAACCACTGCCCTGGTGGCCAGTTCCAGGCGCTGCTCTCGTACTTAGGCTGACAGCTCGGCATATTCACTGGCTGGATGTGTTCGACAGCCACCAATTTTCCTACTCCACAAAAACGCATGGCTGCTTTACTCGTTAGCACGCTGAAATCAATAGCTTACAGTTGCAGTTATTTTGAAGAGAAAGAAGTTATTTTGGGGCTGGTTTATCTAGGTAGGATTTTTTTTTCCTACAGCTTTTGTCGAAAAGTAAAGTTGAAAAATGAATGCCTATACAAATGGGTGAAAACGTCCTTTTTCATATTCTGGTGCACGGGCTGTGCACTGGGGGTGTTATTTTCCCCGTACCTTGGTAAGTGCGCATTATATACTTGGCCATGACATTGGACTTTTCAGAGGGGGGGGGTACAGTCACAAATACTGATGTTGAAAGGAGCTGTGATTGCGCCCCACAATTCCCTCAATATTTTGTTTTTTCACAAGCAATGCTTGTGGGTAGACACATCTGATGTATGGATGCATGTGCACCCAGGAACAGATAGATAGTTACACCACTGACCACTCTGTACATGATGCAGGCCTTTACCTACGTACTTCTATACCTACTGCTGCAATCCGAATTAAAACGAATATACACGGTTCTTATGTAATTGTAAATTAGCAGTGATTGCTGCGAGTAAATATCATATCCCTCTCCACGAAAGTTTTTGAATGATATCCCCCGACGATGCGAGAGGAATTGTGGGGAACAAGTAGCCCGTCCGCAAACGAGGTGAGTGAAGCAGCTATGTAGAATGAGGTAAGTCTGTAGGAAACATGGGACCTGTACATAATCTATCCCAAGTGCTTTTCTACGTTCCGATGTGAATATGGATAGTACGCGAAGGCAACCGAGTTATACAAACAACGAAAATGCACTTACCAATGTAAAAAAAACAATTGCTTTTCCTCGTTTTTCGTCGGTCGGCCTTCGAACAAGATTGTAATGGGCTATGTACTTGTCGTGCCACCCCTAAAGTTTTCTGGTGCGTAACCGGATTTTGGAGCACCTCGAGGCGGAACCTTTTAGGATTCTTTTCAGCGGACAAATTTCCATCGTTTACTCGCTTTTTGCTTCCATTCTTTCAACATGATATGGGGGTTGGGGCTGTTTGAATGTTAATTATCTCCAATGCAATGAACCTTGCGGTTAATAGCCGAAATGACTGCCCCCCCCCCTTCGGTCAACTTAATACATGTAGATTTCTACTCCTAGCCAGTAACGAACCTGACTAGCCGATTTCGGAACACCAACGCCACATGTTTGGACATTTTCCCAGAAGTTAGCATTTCTCCTCTCAGAGGAGAAAATGAGAACATAAATCTGCAGTGCGGATTCTGTTCTTGTGGAACGTCGGAAAGCATGGCTGGAAGAGCTCCTCCCCAGGTACCATAGTGTGTCAAGCTTTCTACTCGGCAGGCTTTCGTGTCCGGTTTTTATAGCAAATCACAGCTGTAAATAAAGTGGTTTGGTTGTTGCCTATATCCACATTATTGCCGTCTTCGAATATCTCAACATATCCGCCCATGTTACGTGAGCAATTCCATGTTTCCGTCCTTGTGACGTGAAGATTCCCAATAATTCCGTCCGTGTGACGTCAACATACGGCTTATGGCTGAAGTACCGGCCAAACACCCCGGAAATTGAACTAAAAATTTCGTTAATATAGCTGGCTCTTGGTTTTCACGAAAAAAGACGGAGGACTTTCTCTCTCAACACTTGTCTAATGGACCGGACCCAAATCCTTTTCAAACCATCTCACTCCCCTGCAGCTGTCATCGAAGAACGCAACGGGCTCTTCTGTTGTAAACTCCAGCTCCCATCGACGGTCCATGCGTCCGATGTGTCTCTGAATCCACAAGAAACCGGCATTTATAGGTGTGTGTGTGTGCGAGCGTGTGTGTAGGTGTGTGTAGATGTGTGTATAAGTGTATGTAGGTGTGCATGTGTATGTGTATGTATGTGTAGGTGTATGTAGGTATGTGGAGGTATGTGTAGGTGTACATATGTATGTAGGTGTCGGTGTGTGTAGGTATGTGTATGTATATGTAAGTGTGTGTAGGTGTGCATAGGTGTGTGCAGGCGTGTGTAGATGTGTGCAGATGTGTGTAGGTGTGTGCAGGTGTGTGCAGGTGTGTGCAGGTGTGTAGGTGTGTGAGTGTATGTGTGTGTAGATGTGTGTGTGTGTGCGGGTGTGTGTTTGTGTGTGTGAGTGTGTAGGTGTGTGAACTGGAGGAAATAGGCATGTTCTTTGCAAACTGAGTTCCAGCCGAAATAGATCCAACTCACTACGAAACTGTCAAGTGTCACCCCGGAAAAAAATAAGAAACCGAGGTCCAGGTGAGCAAACAGTCAGAGGGTATACCTGTGGGAGACACCACACTACTTCAAAGTCATGCAGAATACAGATGTATTATAACAATACAATATAAATATGCAAGAATGTCGGCCGGCTAGCCGTTCGCCCAGCATTGTCGCGCACTCAATCATCCAACCTTTTCGAACAGTGCTTTTACCAATGCACTCAGCTGTTTTTTTTTTTCCTTCCCCGAGGCCTTGCGACTTTTCCGCGACTAGTAGTTGCGCTTGCTTTTGACTGGCAAGGCGAGCATGTTGACAGACGGCTGTCTTCATTACAGGCTGGTGGCTCCCCTCGACTGGGAAGGACGATGTTCTCTACACTGAGTATCTGCCGTCTCTGGGTCAGGGTACGGGGATGGTGTAATGGTGACACCCCGGCCAGGGTACAGGGACGGTGTCGTGGTGACACCCCGGCCAGGGTACGGGGATGGTGTCGTGGTGACACCCCGGCCAGGGTACAGGGATGGTGTCGTGGTGACACCTCGGCCAGGGTACGGGGATGGTGTCGTGGTGACACCCCGGCCAACACCTCGGCCGGTACAGGATGTGTCGTGTGACACCCGGCCAGGGTACGGGACGGTGTCGTGGTGACACCCCGGCCAGGGTACGGATGGTGTCGTGGTGACACCTCGGCCAGGTACGGACGGTGTCGTGGTGACACCTCGGCCAGGGTACGGGATGGTGTAGTGGTGACACCCCGGCCAGGGTACGGGGACGGTGTCGTGGTGACACCCCGGCCAGGGTACGGGGATGGTGTCGTGGTGACACCCCGGCCAGGGTACGGGGATGGTGTCGTGGTGACACCCCGGCCAGGGTACGGGGACGGTGTCGTGGTGACACCCCGGCCAGGGTACGGGGACGGTGTCGTGGTGACACCCCGGCCAGGGTACGGGGACGGTGTCGTGGTGACACCTCGGCCAGGGTACGGGGACGGTGTCGTGGTGACACCCCGGCCAGGGTACGGGGACGGTGTCGTGGTGACACCTCGGCCAGGGTACGGGGACGGTGTCGTGGTGACACCCCGGCCAGGGTACGGGGACGGTGTCGTGGTGACACCCCGGCCAGGGTACGGGGATGGTGTCGTGGTGACACCTCGGCCAGGGTACGGGGACGGTGTCGTGGTGACACCCCGGCCAGGGTACGGGGACGGTGTCGTGGTGACACCTCGGCCAGGGTACGGGGACAGTGTCGTGGTGACACCCCGGCCAGGGTACGGGGACGGTGTCGTGGTGACACCTCGGCCAGGGTACGGGGACGGTGTCGTGGTGACACCCCGGCCAGGGTACGGGGACGGTGTCGTGGTGACACCCCGGCCAGGGTACGGGGATGGTGTCGTGGTGACACCTCGGCCAGGGTACGGGGACGGTGTCGTGGTGACACCCCGGCCAGGGTACGGGGACGGTGTCGTGGTGACACCTCGGCCAGGGTACGGGGCGGTGTCGTGGTGACACCTCGGCCAGGGTACGGGGACGGTGTCGTGGTGACACCTCGGCCAGGGTACGGGGACGGTGTCGTGGTGACACCCCGGCCTGGGTACGACGTTTTGACACCCCGGCCAGGTACGGACGGTGTCTGGTGACACCCCGCCAGGGTACGGGGACGGTGTCGTGGTGACACCCCGGCCAGGGTACGGGGACGGTGTCGTGGTGACACCTCGGCCAGGGTACGGGGACGGTGTCGTGGTGACACCCCGGCCAGGGTACGGGGACGGTGTCGTGGTGACACCTCGGCCAGGGTACGGGGACGGTGTCGTGGTGACACCCCGGCCAGGGTACGGGGACGGTGTCGTGGTGACACCCCGGCCAGGGTACGGGGACGGTGTCGTGGTGACACCCCGGCCAGGGTACGGGGACGGTGTCGTGGTGACACCTCGGCCAGGGTACAGGGACGGTGTCGTGGTGACACCTCGGCCAGGGTACGGGGACGGTGTCGTGGTGACACCCCGGCCAGGGTACGGGGACGGTGTCGTGGTGACACCTCGGCCAGGGTACGGGGACGGTGTCGTGGTGACACCCCGGCCAGGGTACGGGGACAGTGTCGTGGTGACACCTCGGCCAGGGTACGGGGACGGTGTCGTGGTGACACCTCGGCCAGGGTACGGGGACGGTGTCGTGGTGACACCTCGGCAGGGTACGGGGACGGTGTCGTGGTGACACCTCGGCCAGGGTACGGGGACGGTGTCGTGGTGACACCTCGGCCAGGGTACGGGGACGGTGTCGTGGTGACACCCCGGCCTGGGTACGGGGACAGTGTCGTGGTGACACCCCGGCCAGGGTACGGGGACGGTGTCGTGGTGACACCCCGGCCAGGGTACGGGGATGGTGTCGTTGTGACACCTCGGCCAGGGTACGGGGACGGTGTCGTGGTGACACCTCGGCCAGGGTACGGGGATGGTGTCGTGGTGACACCTCGGCCAGGTACGGGGACGGTGTCGTGGTGACACCTCGGCCAGGGTACGGGGACGGTGTCGTGGTGACACCCCGGCCAGGGTACGGGGACGGTGTCGTGGTGACACCCCGGCCAGGGTACGGGGGCGGTGTCGTGGTGACACCCCGGCCAGGGTACGGGGACGGTGTCGTGGTGACACCTCGGCCAGGGTACGGGGATGGTGTCGTGGTGACACCCCGGCCAGGGTACGGGGACGGTGTCGTGGTGACACCTCGGCCAGGGTACGGGGATGGTGTCGTGGTGACACCCCGGCCAGGGTACGGGGACGGTGTCGTGGTGACACCTCGGCCAGGGTACGGGGACGGTGTCGTGGTGACACCCCGGCCAGGGTACGGGGACGGTGTCGTGGTGACACCCCGGCCAGGGTACGGGGATGGTGTCGTGGTGACACCCCGGCCAGGGTACGGGGACGGTGTCGTGGTGACACCTCGGCCAGGGTACGGGGATGGTGTCGTGGTGACACCCCGGCCAGGGTACGGGGACGGTGTCGTGGTGACACCTCGGCCAGGGTACGGGGACGGTGTCGTGGTGACACCCCGGCCAGGGTACGGGGACGGTGTCGTGGTGACACCCCGGCCAGGGTACGGGGATGGTGTCGTGGTGACACCCCGGCCAGGGTACGGGGACGGTGTCGTGGTGACACCTCGGCCAGGGTACGGGGACGGTGTCGTGGTGACACCCCGGCCAGGGTACAGGGATGGTGTCGTGGTGACACCTCGCCCAGGGTACGGGGACGGTGTCGTGGTGACACCCCGGCCAGGGTACGGGGACGGTGTCGTGGTGACACCCCGGCCAGGGTACGGGGACGGTGTCGTGGTGACACCCCGGCCAGGGTACGGGGGCGGTGTCGTGGTGACACCCCGGCCAGGTACGGGGCGGTGTCGTGGTGACACCCCGGCCAGGTACGGGGACGGTGTCGTGGTGACACCCCGGCCAGGGTACGGGGACAGTGTCGTGGTGACACCTCGGCCAGGGTACGGGGACGGTGTCGTGGTGACACCCCGGCCAGGGTACGGGGACGGTGTCGTGGTGACACCCCGGCCAGGGTACGGGGACGGTGTCGTGGTGACACCTCGGCCAGGGTACGGGGACGGTGTCGTGGTGACACCCCGGCCAGGGTACGGGGACGGTGTCGTGGTGACACCTCGGCCAGGGTACGGGGACGGTGTCGTGGTGACACCTCGGCCAGGGTACGGGGACGGTGTCGTGGTGACACCCCGGCCTGGGTACGGGGACGGTGTCGTGGTGACACCCCGGCCAGGGTACGGGGACGGTGTCGTGGTGACACCCCGGCCAGGGTACGGGATGGTGTCGTGTGACACCTCGGCCAGGGTACGGGGACGGTGTCGTGGTGACACCTCGGCAGGGTACGGGGATGGTGTCGTGGTGACACCTCGGCCAGGGTACGGGGACGGTGTCGTGGTGACACCTCGGCCAGGGTACGGGGACGGTGTCGTGGTGACACCCCGGCCAGGGTACGGGGACGGTGTCGTGGTGACACCCCGGCCAGGGTACGGGGACGGTGTCGTGGTGACACCTCGGCCAGGGTACGGGGACGGTGTCGTGGTGACACCTCGGCCAGGGTACGGGGATGGTGTCGTGGTGACACCCCGGCCAGGGTACGGGGACGGTATCGTGGTGACACCTCGGCCAGGGTACGGGGACGGTGTCGTGGTGACACCCCGGCCAGGGTACGGGGACGGTGTCGTGGTGACACCTCGGCCAGGGTACGGGGACGGTGTCGTGGTGACACCCCGGCCAGGGTACGGGGACGGTGTCGTGGTGACACCCCGGCCAGGGTACGGGGATGGTGTCGTGGTGACACCCCGGCCAGGGTACAGGGGCGGTGTCGTGGTGACACCTCGGCCAGGGTACGGGGATGGTGTCGTGGTGACACCCCGGCCAGGGTACGGGGACGGTGTCGTGGTGACACCTCGGCCAGGGTACGGGGACGGTGTCGTGGTGACACCCCGGCCAGGGTACGGGGACGGTGTCGTGGTGACACCCCGGCCAGGGTACGGGGATGGTGTCGTGGTGACACCCCGGCCAGGGTACGGGGACGGTGTCGTGGTGACACCTCGGCCAGGGTACGGGGACGGTGTCGTGGTGACACCCCGGCCAGGGTACGGGGATGGTGTCGTGGTGACACCCTCGGCCAGGGTACGGGGACGGTGTCGTGGTGACACCCCGGCCAGGGTACGGGGACGGTGTCGTGGTGACACCCCGGCCAGGGTACGGGGACGGTGTCGTGGTGACACCCCGGCCAGGGTACGGGGGCGGTGTCGTGGTGACACCCCGGCCAGGGTACTGGGGCGGTGTCGTGGTGACACCCCGGCCAGGGTACGGGGACGGTGTCGTGGTGACACCCCGGCCAGGGTACGGGGACAGTGTCGTGGTGACACCTCGGCCAGGGTACGGGGACGGTGTCGTGGTGACACCCCGGCCAGGGTACGGGGACGGTGTCGTGGTGACACCCCGGCCAGGGTACGGGGACGGTGTCGTGGTGACACCTCGGCCAGGGTACGGGGACGGTGTCGTGGTGACACCCCGGCCAGGGTACGGGGACGGTGTCGTGGTGACACCTCGGCCAGGGTACGGGGACGGTGTCGTGGTG
Source organism: Ashinkailepas kermadecensis (assembly GCA_034440615.1). Lineage (NCBI taxonomy): Eukaryota > Metazoa > Arthropoda > Thecostraca > Neolepadidae > Ashinkailepas > Ashinkailepas kermadecensis. Next base: position 149,105 of record JAOTOM010003710.1, read on the forward strand.
ACACCTCGGCCAGGGTACGGGGACGGTGTCGTGGTGACACCCCGGCCAGGGTACGGGGACGGTGTCGTGGTGACACCCCGGCCAGGGTACGGGGACGGTGTCGTGGTGACACCCCGGCCAGGGTACGGGGACGGTGTCGTGGTGACACCCCGGCCAGGGTACGGGGATGGTGTCGTGGTGACACCCCGGCCAGGGTACGGGGACGGTGTCGTGGTGACACCTCGGCCAGGGTACGGGGATGGTGTCGTGGTGACACCCCGGCCAGGGTACGGGGACGGTGTCGTGGTGACACCTCGGCCAGGGTACGGGGACGGTGTCGTGGTGACACCCCGGCCAGGGTACGGGGACGGTGTCGTGGTGACACCCCGGCCAGGGTACGGGGACGGTGTCGTGGTGACACCTCGGCCAGGGTACGGGGACGGTGTCGTGGTGACACCCCGGCCAGGGTACGGGGACGGTGTCGTGGTGACACCCCGGCCAGGGTACGGGGATGGTGTCGTGGTGACACCCCGGCCAGGGTACGGGGACGGTGTCGTGGTGACACCTCGGCCAGGGTACGGGGACGGTGTCGTGGTGACACCCCGGCCAGGGTACGGGGATGGTGTCGTGGTGACACCTCGGCCAGGGTACGGGGACGGTGTCGTGGTGACACCCCGGCCAGGGTACGGGGATTGTGTCGTGGTGACACCCCGGCCAGGGTACGGGGACGGTGTCGTGGTGACACCTCGGCCAGGGTACGGGGACGGTGTCGTGGTGACACCCCGGCCAGGGTACGGGGACGGTGTCGTGGTGACACCCCGGCCAGGGTACGGGGATGGTGTCGTGGTGACACCTCGGCCAGGGTACGGGGACGGTGTCGTGGTGACACCTCGGCCAGGGTACAGGGACGGTGTCGTGGTGACACCTCGGCCAGGGTACAGGGACGGTGTCGTGGTGACACCTCGGCCAGGGTACGGGGGCGGTGTCGTGGTGACACCTCGGCCAGGGTACGGGGATGGTGTCGTGGTGACACCTCGGCCAGGGTACAGGGACGGTGTCGTGGTGACACCTCGGCCAGGGTACGGGATGGTGTCGTGGTGACACCCCGGCCAGGGTACGGGGACGGTGTCGTGGTGACACCCCGGCCAGGGTACGGGGACGGTGTCGTGGTGACACCTCGGCCAGGGTACGGGGATGGTGTCGTGGTGACACCCCGGCCAGGGTACGGGGACGGTGTCGTGGTGACACCTCGGCCAGGGTACGGGGACGGTGTCGTGGTGACACCTCGGCCAGGGTACGGGGACGGTGTCGTGGTGACACCCCGGCCAGGTTACGGGGACGGTGTCGTGGTGACACCCCGGCCAGGGTACGGGGATGGTGTCGTGGTGACACCTCGGCCAGGGTACAGGGATGGTGTCGTGGTGACACCCCGGCCAGGGTACGGGGACGGTGTCGTGGTGACACCCCGGCCAGGGTACGGGGACGGTGTCGTGGTGACACCTCGGCCGGGTGGGATGTTCTGGTGGTGACACCTGGCCAGGGTACGGGGACGGTGTCGTGGTGACACCTCGGCCAGGGTACGGGGACGGTGTCGTGGTGACACCTCGGCCAGGGTACGGGGGCGGTGTCGTGGTGACACCTCGGCCAGGGTACGGGGGCGGTGTCGTGGTGACACCTCGGCCAGGGTACGGGGACGGTGTCGTGGTGACACCCCGGCCAGGGTACGGGGATGGTGTCGTGGTGACACCCCGGCCAGGGTACGGGGACGGTGTCGTGGTGACACCCCGGCCAGGGTACGGGGATGGTGTCGTGGTGACACCTCGGCCAGGGTACGGGGACGGTGTCGTGGTGACACCCCGGCCAGGGTACGGGGATGGTGTCGTGGTGACACCCCGGCCAGGGTACGGGGACGGTGTCGTGGTGACACCTCGGCCAGGGTACGGGGACGGTGTCGTGGTGACACCCCGGCCAGGGTACGGGGATGGTGTCGTGGTGACACCTCGGCCAGGTACGGGGATGGTGTCGTGGTGACACCCGGCGGTAGGGGGCGGTGTCGTGGTGACACCCCGGCCAGGTACGGGGACGGTGTCGTGGTGACACCCCGGCCAGGGTACTGGGGCGGTGTCGTGGTGACACCCCGGCCAGGGTACGGGGACGGTGTCGTGGTGACACCTCGGCCAGGGTACGGGGACGGTGTCGTGGTGACACCTCGGCCAGGGTACGGGGATGGTGTCGTGGTGACACCCCGGCCAGGGTACGGGGATGGTGTCGTGGTGACACCTCGGCCAGGGTACGGGGACGGTGCCGTGGTGACACCCCGGCCAGGGTACGGGGACGGTACCGTGGTGACACCCCGGCCAGGGTACGGGGATGGTGTCGTGGTGACACCTCGGCCAGGGTACGGGGGCGGTGTCGTGATGACACCTCGGCCAGGGTACGGGGACGGTGTCGTGGTGACACCTCGGCCAGGGTACGGGGACGGTGTCGTGGTGACACCTCGGCCAGGGTACGGGGATGGTGTCGTGGTGACACCTCGGCCAGGGTACGGGGACGGTGTCGTGGTGACACCTCGGCCAGGGTACAGGGACGGTGTCGTGGTGACACCTCGGTCATGGTACGGGGATGGTGTCGTGGTGACACCTCGGTCATGGTACGGGGATGGTGTCGTGGTGACACCTCGGTCAGGGTACGGGGGCGGTGTTGTGGTGACACCCCGGTCATGGTACTGCGGCGGTGTCGTGGTGACACCCCGGCCAGGGTACGGGGACGGTGTCGTTGTGACACCTCGGCCAGGGTACAGGGATGGTGTCGTGGTGACACCACGGTCAGGGTACTGGGGCGGTGTCGTGGTGACACCTCGGCCAGGGTACGGGGACGGTGTCGTTGTGACACGTGACACCAGTGGCACGTGACCCCAGTGACACTGGGGCGGTGTCGTAGTGACAAGCCCAAGCGGCCCGTATCGGCGAAGGCACGACCGGTGTCGTAGTAACACCCCGGCCAGGGTACGGGGGCGGTGTCGTGGTGACACCCCGGCCAGGGTACGGGGACGGTGTCGTGGTGACACCCCGGCCAGGGTACGGGGACGGTGTCGTGGTAACACCCCGGCCAGGGTACGGGGATGGTGTCGCGGTGACACCCCGGCCAGGGTACGGGGATGGTGTCGTGGTGACACCTCGGCCAGGGTACGGGGACGGTGTCGTGGTGACACCCCGGCCAGGGTACAGGGACGGTGTCGTGGTGACACCCCGGCCAGGGTACGGGGGGCGGTGTCGTGGTGACACCCCGGCCAGGGTACGGGGACGGTGTCGTGGTGACACCTCGGCCAGGGTACGGGGATGGTGTCGTGGTGACACCCCGGCCAGGGTACAGGGACGGTGTCGTGGTGACACCTCGGCCAGGGTACGGGGGCGGTGTCGTGGTGACACCTCGGCCAGGGTACGGGGGCGGTGTCGTGGTGACACCTCGGCCAGGGTACGGGGATGGTGTCGTGGTGACACCTCGGCCAGGGTACGGGGACGGTGTCCTGGTGACACCTCGGCCAGGGTACGGGGACGGTGTCGTGGTGACACCCCGGCCAGGGTACGGGGATGGTGTAATGGTGACACCCCGGCCAGGGTACGGGGACGGTGTCGTGGTGACACCTCGGCCAGGGTACGGGGATGGTGTCGTGGTGACACCCCGGCCAGGGTACGGGGGCGGTGTCGTGGTGACACCTCGGCCAGGGTACGGGGACGGTGTCGTGGTGACACCCCGGCCAGGGTACGGGGACGGTGTCGTGGTGACACCTCGGCCAGGGTACGGGGACGGTGTCGTGGTGACACCCCGGCCAGGGTACGGGGACGGTGTCGTGGTGACACCTCGGCCAGGGTACGGGGACGGTGTCGTGGTGACACCTCGGCCAGGGTACGGGGACGGTGTCGTGGTGACACCTCGGCCAGGGTACTGGGGCGGTGTCGTGGTGACACCTCGGCCAGGGTACGGGGACGGTGTCGTGGTGACACCCCGGCCAGGGTACTGGGGCGGTGTCGTGGTGACACCTCGGCCAGGGTACGGGGACGGTGTCGTGGTGACACCCCAGCCAAGGTACGGGGGCGGTGTCGTGATGACACCTCGACCAGGGTACGGGGACGGTGTTGTGGTGACACCCCGGCCAGGGTACGGGGATGGTGTCGTGGTGACACCCCGGCCAGGGTACGGGGACGGTGTCGTGGTGACACCCCGGCCAGGGTACGGGGATGGTGTCGTGGTGACACCCCGGCCAGGGTACGGGGATGGTGTCGTGGTGACACCTCGGCCAGGGTACGGGGACGGTGTTGTGGTGACACCTCGGCCAGGGTACGGGGACGGTGTCGTGGTGACACCCCGGCCAGGGTACGGGGGCGGTGTCGTGGTGACACCCCGGCCAGGGTACGGGGATGGTGTCGTGGTGACACCCCGGCCAGGGTACGGGGATGGTGTCGTGGTGACACCCCGGCCAGGGTACGGGGACGGTGTCGTGGTGACACCCCGGTCAGGGTACGGGGATGTTGTCGTGGTGACACCTCGACCAGGGTACGGGGACGGTGTCGTGGTGACACCCCGGCCAGGGTACTGGGGCGGTGTCGTGGTGACACCTCGGCCAGGGTACGGGGATGGTGTCGTGGTGACACCTCGGCCAGGGTACAGGGATGGTGTCGTGGTGACACCTCGGCCACGGTACGGGGGCGGTGTCGTGGTGACACCTCGGCCAGGGTACAGGGACGGTGTCGTGGTGACACCCCGGCCAGGGTACAGGGATGGTGTCGTGGTGACACCCCGGCCAGGGTACGGGGATGGTGTCGTGGTGACACCTCGGCCAGGGTACGGGGGCGGTGTCGTGGTGACACCCCGGCCAGGGTACGGGGGCGGTGTCGTGGTGACACCCCGGCCAGGGTACTGGGGCGGTGTCGTGGTGACACCCCGGCCAGGGTACGGGGATGGTGTCGTGGTGACACCTCGGCCAGGGTACGGGGGCGGTGTCGTGGTGACACCTCGGCCAGGGTACAGGGATGGTGTCGTGGTGACACCTCGGCCAGGGTACGGGGACGGTGTCGTAGTGACACGTGACACCAGTGGCACGTGACCCCAGTGACACTGGGGCGGTGTCGTAGTGACACGTGACCCCAGTGACACTGGGGCGGTGTCGTAGTGACACGTGACCCCAGTGACACTGGGGCGGTGTCGTAGTGACACGTGTCTGGTCGGGGCATCACGCTTGGTATCGACTGCGGCAGGGTGGGGGAAGCGCAGCCCACGGGCCCTCCACCTCTGTTCAGTCTCATCAGCCATCAGCTGCATCATTAGAAAACCATCACACAGGAAACGGCGGATAAATGTACCGAACACCGATCAAACGGCTGGGGAAGCCCTGATTAATGAAAAGATGCCTGATGAGAATATTATGTCTGAGCTGTATTAGACGGAGCTTCCATGAGGTAACAACGCACATAGATTACTTTTTAAACAATCCGCTCTGCTCTGCGGTTCTCTGAATCGGAATACAAAATACCCTGGTACAATCGGAAGGCAGATGAGATCGATAAAATCTGTAGAATCGAATGGGATAGGGAAGATCTGATAGGGAAAGATGTCGAAGACCGATGTATCAAAGTGTTTTCAAATGATGTGAAGGCTTTTTGTTGTTTGTGCATGTATCTTTACATTTGGGTTCGGATAGAAAAAAGTGTCAATAATATCGATCTGCAACTTTACAAGTTGCATATCGACATGTGCAAGTCAAGAATGCTGGTGTAAATCCTATAAGCGAGGGCAGCGAGGTTACTGCGCTGCTGTTTCCACGTCGTTGGCTGCCACTGACTCCAAACTGACACTGAATGATCTTCTTGGAGCGGTTTCCATGACTTAGTTGGCATCGCTGGAACCAATCGGGGCTGAGTGGGGCCCAAGCTCCTCCAAGCAGTCATTTTTGTATGATTGGCCAGTTTGGGCTAAGATGACCTTGGCTTATGACGTTGCCGACCTAAGGCTGGACAAATATTTCGTCCAGCCCAAACGGTTTTGACAATTTGTCATTCATATTACGTGTATTATTCTTTTGTGAATATTTTCACACAAGCTCCTCTGGGAGGTTGGTTTTAGCATCCACATCGGAGGCATGTTGATTTCCTTCGAACTACTTGCCGCACTCCCATCAACTTTAGAGCATATGATCGATGGTATGTGTTACCAGACAGTATTTCATCCACACAGACTCGTTCTAATACGTTAATAAGGTAATAGGATTAATAATTAAGAAGCAGTAATAGGTAATAATAATGAATAACGTTTAATAATACTTAGTAGCTAACAAGCAATGATTGTTATTAACTAATTATAACAATAATAATTAATTATTTGTAAAAGAAATGCAATCCTAATCTGGCAATAGATGACTTCATCAATAGGAGTTTAAAATCGGTCTTTGGAGCGGTTTCCATAACTTAGTTGGCATCGCTGGAACCAATCGGGGCTAAGTGGGGCCCAAGCTCCTCCAAGCAGTCAATTTTGTATGATTGGCCAGTTTGGGCTAAGATGACCTTGGCTTGTGACGGTCACTATACAAAATTACGTGCGAGCTTTGCACCTTAGAGACAGCACCCATAACCTATATTGGGGAAACTACGCACATTGTTAGGGACAGATACATGGAACACATCAGAGACGCAAAGAGCGAAACGAAAACACCCCTTTTGGAGAGCATTTCGCCACAAATCACCCAGAAAGCACCATCACTCCAACAACGCCCAGCACCACAATCTTGCGGACTTGTAAAGACTTGGCAGAACTCAAAATTGCAGAATCCATTGAAATCAGGAACCAAAATTCCCCCCTAAACATAATGGTAGCATCATGGAGCCTTATAAAACCAGTTCACTATACAGCATGACACTGTACAGACGTCACCTGCACTCGCCGACTTCACCATGTACGCACCCACGTGTTCACTCACTCACTCACTTACACACCCGTTCATCCACACACGCGAATACTTCGAGAGCATTGACGTATCACGGATATATGTGTATATAGAGAGGCATAGGGTAGGTGTATACAGAGGGTGTCTAGGGAAGCAACGAACATTTTGGCTCTGCTAGTGTCGCATCACATGAAATTATAAGAGAGTTAGTTTTTGAGCGTCTTGATCCCGTAAATTCAGCCCCATACCCCTTCGTCATGGCGCGACAAGTACCCGGCTCCGAGACTAGCGTCCGCCGGTCTGGGTGTCGACGTAAGCAGTCACCGTCCCAGCGAGGTCGCCGTTCATTGGACATTGTACCTCCCCTCCCCTCTCCAGCATCCCAGCGCGCCCGGCGGTCGCGTCTGCAGAGGTGACCTCGAACCCATCCCCATATCTGAGCGGCGTACCCGCCCGCCACGTGACCTCTAACCGACCGACGCGCCACGCCGCCGTCGTTAATGCTAGATGTAACTGTGTTCACATAAAGTTATACGTTTGGCTGTCCCGTAACCGTAATTGATATAATCCCGTAAGCCTTGCGATTGTAAAAGTGTACCGTAAACGTAACGCATCGTCACCGCTACTAGAAATAGACTATTTCCACTTCTAGAAGGCCGTCGACATGGATGTGACGTCATGGTGTGCTTCTGCGGCCCTTGACCAATCCGCGATCGGGGGTCTTCCGGAGTCACTAGTGCCCGTGCGGCCCCAGCGGTCAGTCTTCAATACTCTGAGCGGCCGGACCGCTGCTACGCGTGTGTGCTTCCCAACTAAATTCAACTTCTAAATTCATAGGAAAGGCAGTATCACGGTTTACCTTCCAGGGAGAACGTACTGTACGGTGTCTGTAGTTCTCGTGTGATCGTGGAGTGCTGCAGTGCAATACAGGGCAGCAAAAGGTACTGGTACTTTCGTGACTGGAGTTATCGCGAACAAGAGGTTGCTAGACTTTCGCGTGCCAATAAGGACTTTCCTACAAAATTGTTACAATGCCCTTTGTGATGTTGGAATTTAAATACTTGGGCTCGGATTATGATTTTGTCAATATTGGTAGACGGCTTAATATATATAGCATGTGCGTAAAATCCTGTGCGTAAAATGTCTCTATGTTTATTCTGTCTCCGAAGAAAGGTCACGCCCGGAATATATTCATAGACCGATTTTGTATCCTATTTTACTTAATAATAAGAGCATTTGGTTACTTTTTATGATCATCTCCAATTCGTCTATGCTCTGCACAGCTCTCCGCAACATTATTGATTTCATTTTTGTTCAACTTAGTCCGTGTTGTAAAGCTATGACCGGAATGCCCCCACCCTTCTCCTCCTCCGGGCTTACTAATCCGCTACAGGTATCCAACTGAACATGGCCTAAGCGGAGATATCAATACTGATGTGTGCTTAAGATGCTTAGGGAGAAAAGTGCGGACTGGAAATATCCATGTACAGCGTTGACCCTCAACATTAGTCCGTCTATCTGATGATCGTCTTGTTGGCACCACTAAATTCCAATTGTACCTCACGCCATCATGCAGGACAGTGATACAAAACGTTGCAAACTGGCTGGCCAATGTATGAGGTCGGCCAGCATTCGGTCGCCGTCTTCTTGTGACAGATTGCTACCAACGAAACGGGAACCCTCCTTCGTGCTAACGTACTTCTCGCAACACCGCGTGCGACTGTCCAGAACAATAAATGACGTTATGACTGCGAAGATATATCGGTTGCCTTTTCGCCGAAAAAAATGCACACATAAATTATATGTGCATATATGCATACATACATGTACATATATATATATATATATATATATATATATATATATATATATATATATATATATATGTGTGTGTGTGTGTGTGTGCATGTCTTAATCTATAGTTAAGTTCGAATGTTTTGCTGACGATCTTTTGAGCGTTACCAAGCTGAACTTGATTAGTTTGTTCGTGGTGTGCCTTTCCGCTTGGTTTGGTGAAATCAAGTATCGGTCATACACCTACCACAACTCTTTTACTAAGCTTATTCACTTTTTAGCTATTGGCTGGCAATTCAGAGGAGGTGGAGGGATCTGTCATGGTATCACCCTGAAGGATAAAGGAGAGATCTGACCATGCGGCCGGTATTCATTTCGTAAAGATAAGAACGTTTCCGGAGGATAACAAGACCACGCTTCGAGGTCCCCCATCAAAATAGAAGGTCATTGATTTGCAGGTCATTGCAGTGCATGGAGACTTGACCGCGAATCAGGTGACCTTTGCTGCTGGGTCATAATTGCATTTGCTTACTGAATTTGCAATGTTTATTTGCCAGCTTACTGCGACATCGCATCAGCTGACTGCATCTTTCCATCAGCCGTGTGCATCGGAGCAAGGTATGAAGGCTTCTCCATGAAGGTATGCAGGAGCGTAAGTAGTTGAAGTTCATATTCAGGGAATTATTAGCAACTTGTCTCGAGGGAACGGGCGAAACACAGTATCGAGAGGCATTCTCGATAGGCCAGTGGTGTCACGAGGATTCTTGTCTCACAAATGTTGAAGTTAGACATTACCTCTATGCCTCCAGATAAGATCATCGGAGTTTTGCATGCATTCACGTGAAGTAGCTCACACGGGGTGGTGGAACGTGCGACAGATTTATATCGTTTTGGTTTTCGTGTGTAGTATGTGACAGCTCAGGAGCTGTTTGCACCTCTGTCCCAGGCACAGCACCACCGTCTCTCTTGACCCAAACTACAGCATCCTCTCGCTCCCCCTTGCTATTTGTGCCGCCCGAAGGAATCCGCTCCAACGAAGCACTTAACAAAACAGATAGCGTGTTCCGGAACGCTCGTCAACACTCACCGGCCACAATCATCCATCAAAAACACATCACACATGCTAGCCAATCTGATTATAATTTGTACGTTATGGGGGCACCACGGAAAGGATTTTAAAAGCTCATTACACATTGAGCGGTCGTTTTATCTACCTTGACATGGGCAGGGGCACTCGCTACAGATAGCTATTTCGGTATGCTCGGGTTTTTGCCGAGGATCCTCGATTTCACGATTTCCGCGACTTCACCTTCAATTTCTGATTCCAAATAATATTTGTTTTTTTAATCTCCCCAAAATGAACTCTCCAGAGCCCAAAACATGAAGTCAGTCGTGATCACATAGACCACCCTAGTAACGTCACTGTTCTAGGGGAGATAATTTCAGCGAATTAGGGGAGACTGGGTGTGAGGATACGTCCGGAAAGCCTGAGCAGAAAGGGAATTATAGGGAATCATATAAGGGAAATAAATTTCAACTGAAAGGGTTAAAATAGAAGCGAAGCGTAACTTGAAACTGGAGTATGTCTGTATACCCCAACCGACCCTACCCTTTCAGCTCCGGGATTTACGGCATGCCGAATCCGTCCGTGCATCCTCCGAACCAACTGTACAACCCGTGCCCCACGTACAGAGCACGGAGGTGGACTAATGGACGGCCAGTGTTTTTCCTCCATCCTGCTGTCCGACGCCCGACTCGACGAACAGCAATTGCGAGCTTCCACAGCGGTCTCACTACATATTGGTTCGAAGCCCATCTGCGCCCCTGGGTCAGAGAGGCCAACCGGTTTTTGCGGTCCAAGAACCATTCAATTTAAGCTAATGCCTCAGAAGTGTTCATTTCATTGCTCCCTCTCGCAGCTAAAAAAAAACCCAACGCATACGTATATACAGCAATGTTAACATTCTAGATAATTTAGACTGTATTTAAATCTCACTTCCATTACTTGGGAACGCTTGGTCCATAGCAGGACGGCTCGTAGGTCGGCTGCCTCGCTTACCAATTTAATTATATGGTAAATACATTCCAGACAAATATCCGACCATAATCGGTGAATTTTCACTTGTCATGTCGGGACTGAGTCAATTATACGGTGTGTGCTTTTGTACACAAGGTACTCTGCACATCTGTCTGTCGGCTGTCGGCTGCTGGTGACACTATCCGAGCGAAAGGCGCGATGCGTGCCCCTCAGCCCCCGAGGCACGGCTTGCCATTCAGCCGCGGACGTAAATACTCTTCCCTGACTGCCTGATCACCGAGGAATTTACCATCCCATCGTCCCCGGTCCGGAAGGGGCGCATTTCTGACGTCATCCTCGATTTACGCTGTTTTCCATGGAGGGTCACCTAAGAGCCGAAGAGGACTAGTGAGGGCCCATCTCAGATCTGAAATACTCACGAGATGAGAGCTAGACAAAACTATTGAAGACTGTGATGGACCCCTGAAAGCAGGATAGGACCCTGAGGGATGACGAGGATCTTGTGACAGTCAGAGAGGACTGGACTGGGATCACTAGCGGATCCAGGGAGGGGGAATTCCGGCCATGCCCCCCCTCCGGCCATGCCCCCCGGCCATGCCCCGAAGCGCTGAAAAAAGGGGGGGGGGCATGGTGTCTTTTGGCCCCCGAAACCAACAGAAGTAAACTAAATTAAAATGCAGTAACCTTTGGCGAGGTTAAAAATAGCGTCTGGACAAAAGAATCTCCAATTTTAAAGGTATTTTTCTTTATAATTGTTTGGAAGCCAATATGGTAGCATAGTACATTCTGACACACATCGAGGGTTCCATGCTGCTCAAGTTCTGCTCACAGCAAGAGTTGACAAAATCGGATCTGCCAGTGTGTACACGTGCACGATCGTTGACGTGGTACAAAACGTTGAACGTGAACGTGAACGTTTTGGTAAACAAGAACAAAAATCCGGTAACTTAGAAACGGTGGAGGTAGGCTGGGGCCCCTACACAGGAAATTATGTTGTCATTAATTATTTTTGTAAAAAAATGGGCCCCTTTGATAAATAGTGGTAGAAATCCGATGCTTTTAACCAAACATAGTGGGAGAATGGGCAACCTCCAAATCCGTTCGACCCCTCCTCTGATGCAATTCCTAAGTGCGCCACTGGGGGAGGGGGAGGGGGCTGACGCCGAAAACCGAAAGTTGCCCCCCCCCAAACCGGTGGGCTAGATCCGCCAGTGACTGGGATTCTTCTGAGGTTGAGACCGGCCCCCAATTGGTGCACAGGGTGCCTTGAGAGATGTAAATAGAATCCCTGTCGGCTGGCGATTGATGTGATAAATACAGTGGGCCAGCTTCAAAGCTAGAATGTTCTTGAAACCATTGGAGCTGTCGATAACTGCGAAGGGTACTAGCAGCTTGATAGGGCCCCTGAGTGCTAACAGAGTCCCCGGCGAGCCAAGGAACGTCCCTAAGGCGTTGGTTGTGAGGAGTACTGAGTGCCAGCGTCAGAGCTAGAAATAAGCTAGAAGCGAGAAGCTAGAAATACTGACAAAGGTTGGTAAGGGCCCCTAACAACTAGGGAGGACCCCTAACAATTCAAAATGGTCACTGAGCGCTAGAGAGGACCGGACTTGAATGCTCCTGAGAATTGGGAGGAACAGAGCGACTTGAGAGCTAAGGAGAGTTCCGAGAGCTGGCGATGTTTGCTAGAAATTGTGAGACCTGTCTTTGAGCTGCAGGATTCTCCTGAAAGCTTGACAGGTTTATCGAGGACTGTGAACGGCCCATTCAAGTTGGAGAGGGCTCCTGACGGATGAATAGGTCCCATGAGAGCCAGAGAGGACTGGACTGGGATATTCCTGAGCTTTGGGATCTCTCAGGTGCCTGAGCTTTGGCACCTGAGAAATCTGGCCCCCTGAGAGCTAAAAGAGTCCTTGAGATTTGGCGATGGGTGCGAGGAATTCTGAGGGTCAGCCTCAGGGATAACATATCCTTGAGAGCCATAAATGCTGCCAAGGACTGGGAAGGTCACCGACCGCCACCTCAGCTACGGCGGCCGCTCCCGTGGCCACAGCCATCCTGGCGGTGACGACCGCCTAAGCGGCCATAGCGGTCCAAGTGGCCTGACCACAGCTGCCCCAAACAGCTACGATGGCTCCAGCGATGGCGAAACAGACAGCCCAGCGATAGCTGTCATGATGGCCGCTCCAGCGTTGCCAGTTTTTTCGTCATGATGGCCGCGCTAGCGTTGCCGTGTGACACCGTGGTTAAGTAAAAAGAAAGAAACAAATAAGTTGCAAGATCCCGTGTGTTGGGCCTGCAGCTGGTCAGGCATGTTGCCCTTACCCTGTCTCAACATCTTGCGCTTATCTTTCCTCACTATTATTTAGCGGCTTTCATTTTGGGAAAGTACGACAGTGTTGAAAAGGCGCAACAATGTCGGCCTCACCATTATCATAAACACCCTCCCCCTATTAAACTATGTCTGAACGTAGCGGATAACAGAAAGAATCAATTGTGTTCATGACGTTGAATAATCGTATTTTGCTCAAGCTAATAAAGTTAATGCCTTCATTAGAGATGTGTTAATGTCCCTTCATTTTCCATCGTAGGTTTAATTTTCTTGGTTGTTGTCTGCAACGAAATGGAGGGGTGACATTCTAATGCCGGTCTCAGGAGTCTTCAGGTAGTCTTCCAGGAAGACTAATATATATTTGAAACGGCATGAGTGTGTAGAATGTTATATTTAATTGGCAACAGTTGAATAGGTTATACACACACACACACACACATATATATATATATATATATATATATATATATATATATATATATATATATATATATATATATATATATATATAGATATATATATATATATATATATATATATATATATATATATATATATATATATATATCGGGGCCCTTCGAAAATTAGGCGACCGGAATCCGAGTAGTTTCGGAAAAGCGGGGAGCGGCGGGGTCCTCGGTAGGCAAGGGGCCCTCTTTCGATGTCCTGTTCACCTCCTCCTGGACCAAATCATGGCTACTCCACTGATGTCTACTGAAGCAAAGGCACCGTTTTCTGCAGTTCGCTGCGAGTGGCAGGAGCAGGGCTTGAATCTCCTGCATATTTGTTGTTGCCACTACAATACCAAAAGTATGGATGGTGTTGCGAGGCAACATCAACTACTTCGGATTTCTTACATGGAGCCTATGGGCGCCGTGGAGTACTCACTAGAAGAGACCAGGCCTACCGAGTGCTCTGGCAGCACCAATATCTTTGTGATATTTCATCTATGAACAGGGGTGGCTTTTTGCCTTAAAAACAGTAGGTACAGTGTCATATCCAATTCGTTTTCTTCGCAGTTAATTCAAGGCTTCATCGATGTACCAAAAATTATGCAGAAGTCGTCATGGTGAAGACATCTGACATTCTGGTCAATGCCGGCTCAACGCTTCGTAGATTTCACGCAGGATATAATTGCGCAGGGCAATTCAATTATCTCCATGGATGAGGTAATCCATCAATGAAATTTATTGTGCCAAATCTGTATTTTGAAGTCATACCCGGCTCGAATCTACACCATGCTTTGCAGGAACCTATATCGGGTACCGTCGGTGCAAGATCCAAGAGGGCCGCGCTATGATTATATATTTCCGCCTGTTTTCCGCCGGCAGGGGTAGACGGGTGCACGCTCCACTTCACCATATTGCCGCCGGAAACGAGGTCGTAAACCGTCGGCTGGCACGGACCACCTGGTAGGTGAATTACATCGCAAAGTCATGCTTCTCGACTGGTTTATTATACAATGGGCTCTATAACAAAACAAGCGAATACCGCAATCGTCGTCCCACTGGACCCCAGCTTTGCTATGTATATTGCAGGGGCAGACTGGTGCACGCAGAGAACAGGCCGAGCACCAAATAACGTAAGATTCAGTTTGCAGGTAGTTTCGTCGTCGCACTGGTGTCAGCCATGAATTGCACTTGCCAATGCGTTGTGTGCCGTGAGACAGCTAGCCCACACGAACCGTGCTGTAGACATCCGGGTGCAGCCCATCTGCTAACTCGGCCGCCTTCAAAACGACAAACCGATGAAGCTCAAATGAGCTTCAGCGGTTTCTCGTTTTTATTGAACAAGATTTCCTGTGATCAGACACCTATTTGAATCTACGAGCTTTGGGGTTTTCCGCACAGAGACCAGACGCGGATACATGAAAGAACTGAGGGTATGTGCTCACCCTGGAAAGGTAGCGTATCTCCGGCTGAGAATGGCGCACCTTCAGGAAGGCTTGTCTAGCCCCCCTCGCTTCGCGAACTTTTAACCCAGACACCCTATTCAGAGGAAAAGGCATCCCTTCGAGACGAAAAGGCTCAGTATGCTAGAGTTTACCATCCCCCACCACACTCCGCTCAACGAATTCTTCCACCGAAGGCGCCTTTCTAAGGAAATGCGCCCCATCAACATTCCTGGATCCGTCCCTAACCCTCCGCCCCCTCTACTTCCATAATGCCAAACATTCCCTCGCAGAGGACGAAGGAGAGGGAATTTGATTGTCAAGTGCTGTGTGAGGTCAGGATAGTCGAATTATAATCGATCCACATTTATTAGCAGCTCTCCCCTCATCAACCAGCGTCATTAGACGAGCCCCACGGCGTGGCATGGACACTAACTCTGGGACAACATGGCGCATGTATCGGCCTGAGCTCTCCTCTGTTAACACGTATCCAACAGTACAGGCCCATGGCGCCGTCTCGGCTCATAATGACGGTCTACTAACCACCAGACACTTGTTTTGCAACATAGCTGCGGATGATGTGGCTATGGACGATGTGGCTGTGGATAATGTGGCTGTGGATGATGTGGCTATGGACGATATGGCTGTAGACGATGTGGCTGTGCATGATGTGGCTGTGCATGATGTGGCTGTGCATGATGTGGCTGTGCATGATGTGGCTGCGGACAATGTGGCTGGGGACGATGTGGCTGGGGACGATGTGGCTGTGGATTATGTGACTGTGGATTATGTGGCTGCGGACGATGTGGCTGTGGATGATGTGGCTGTGGATGATGTGGCTGTGTATGATGTAGCTGTGGACTATGTGGCTGTAGACGATGTAGCTGTGGAGGATGTGGCTGTGAACGATTCACCACCACGGCTGCGAAGTAACTGGCCCGATGTCTGTCGACTATTGCACGAGCATTGCAGCGTCCGTCGGACCGTGGCGCCATCTCGCGGGCGATAGCAGGACCCCTTTACTGCACACAACAGGCAGACTTGGCGGCAGTCTTCGGCTTTAGGCGAGAACGCGGCCGGTACTTCTCCAGGTGCTGCAGCTGCCTGGTGTTGATCGCTTCTCGACGTTTCCTATGAAAACCGTAACGGTCGGTTACCTTGATAGTTGGCGCTGAAACAGGAATTTGATAACACACCTTCAGCATGAACATTGGTGCCAAGAGCATCGACGTCTGAACTAGACAAAATTAGATGAAGCTGGAAGTGTGGCCTGAATTATCATCTCCCAACAAGTATATTTCCTTCCCGTCAAACACATTTCCTCCTGACTCAGTGAGCTTCTCTGGTCAGTGGGTTTTCTCTAGGGTCAGGAGCTCCCCAGATCAGTCGGCTTTGCCTCGGTACAGCAACTTCTTGGGTTAGGGGCCTTCTCTATGACCAGGAGCTTCTCGGTTCGATAGGCGTCTACCAGGACCAGTGAGCGTCTCGAGTCAGCGCCTCGAGTCAGCGCCTCAGGTCAGCGCCTCAGGTCAGTGAGCTCCTCGGGTCGGCGCCTGGGATCAGTGAGCTCTTCAGGTCAGCGTCCCGGATCAGCGCCTCCGGGCAGCGCCTCCGGGCAGCGCCTCGGGTCAGTCAGCTCCTCGGGTCAGTGAGCTTATCCCCAGGTCAGCGCTTTGGGTCAGAGAGCTCCTCCGGCCAGTAAGCCTCTCCTCGGGTCAGGGGGCTTCTTCCTGGATCAGCGCTTCCTGTCAGTAGGTTTCTCCACAGGATAGCCGGCCTGTCCTCGGGATAGCCGACCTGTCCTCGGGATAACCGGTTTGTCCTTGGGATAGCCGGTTTGTCCTTGGGATAACCGACCTGTCCTCGGGATAGCCGGTTTGTCCTTGGGATAGCTGGCTGGTCCTCAGGTCGGGATAGCCGGCCTGTCCTGGGGATAGCCGACTTGTTCTCAGGATAGCCGGCTTGTCCTCGGGATAGCCGGCTTGTCCTCGGGATAGCCGCTGATCCTCAGGTCGGGATAGCCGGCCTGCCATCGGGATAGCCGGCATGTCCTCGTATCAGCGAGCTTCGTGGGTCGGAGGATTTCTTCTCTGGTGAAAATGCTTTTCTTCAGGTCAGTTAATTTCTCATACGGTCAGTGATCTCACGGTTCAATGGGCTCAGAGCGACAATATCAAATAATGATGGCAATAGTAATGGAAGCAAACGTGCGTGCGAATTTTGTGCCGGGGATAAATATTGGATAGAGCTATTCAATATCTGACAGTTCCACAAAGGAAACCCCCATACGAGACAGCTGAAATTAACTTTCCCCACTATGATTTCGCAGATGTTGCACCTCCTCATGACTTGCCAGAGGGATCACTCAGTGTCTGATGAGATCCACAACGTCCTCATAAATGAGGCCGAGCTCCGTGAGCGCGAGAGCGACGAGACACAGGGCGCGGCCGAGGTTAGCCACACAGTGCACCTGGTGTTCTGGCGTTCTGCGAGACCTGGCTCGCGCCGAACGTTCCTGATCGGCTGCTGACGGTGAGCGGGTACAACCTGTACCGAAGTGACCGGCCGGCTGAACTCAACCTGCCGAAGGGTAGAGGAGGTGTTGCTGTTCTTGTTCGTGATCGATTTCGGTGTGAGTTGCTGCCAAAGTCTAACACTGGTGTTGCCAATTCGAATTTGGAGATAGTGTGGGTACTGGTGCATGTCGATAAGAATAACTCATTCATCGTAGGCTCAGCTTATCGAGTCCCAAATTCTAGCATCCGTCAGTTGTCTGCAGATTTTGAAGATTTAGAGGGTCAAGTACAGTTCATGTTGGCTAATTACCCGCGAGCGACAGTGGTGATTTGTGGCGATTTTAACCGCTGTTTGATTAAAACTCCTCTGACCAACGAACATAGCCTTCAGAAATTACTGGAAATGTATGGTTTCATGTAGCGAATCGCACTAATGCCACGTACCGACCTGCCTCCAGTCTGATTGATGTAATTGCAACAAACCGACCTGACCTTGTGCGACGAGCTGGTGTCACGCGGTGCCATTATGGGGGGCCCCATGATTTCACACGTATCATTCTGGCGTACCCTACTCGCGAGGTTAACACACAGCAATGGGCCAGCGAGGGAGATCGGCCAGCGAGGGCGCGGCGGCCTCTGGCGTGCGCTGCAGCCGGTCATAGGTCGTAAGCGGCAGCAGGGCACAGTCCCAAATATCACACCTGACGCACTGAATGACTACTACGCTACGATAGGTCAGATCACGGCATCTAGCGTCCCACCCCCGTCAGCGTCAGTACCCACACTACTGCCCCGCGTCATGACCTGTAGCTTCAAGGTGCAGCCAATAGATTTTGACACTCTTTGTATCACATTAGCTACTATGCGGCCGTCAAAGTCTACCGGCGTAGACGGAATTAGCATCGATTTGCTGCAAAAGTTTTTATATGGCATAGGTTTTCCACTATTAGACGTGATCAACTCAAGTGTAATCTCCGGTACTGTACCTACGGAATGGAAACACGCACTAGCCACGCCTGTCCCGAAAGGAAAGGTAACTGCGGATCCATCTGATACCAGACCTATTTCAATCCTTCCGGCTATTACTAAATTGATAGAATGTATCATACAAAAACAACTTACCCAGTACCTCGAGGAACACAAACTGCTTTCGGACGCTCAACATGGTTACAGAAAAAGATTTTCGACGGAAACTGCCCTTCACGTCATCACTGACACTGCACTTCGGGCAATGGACGATGGAGAAATTTCCATATTAGTATTGCTCGACCTGTCAAAGTGTTTTGATGTTGTGCCCCACCCAAAATTACTTAAAAAACTCTCACTTTACGGCATTGACACAGACTGGTTCCGAAGTTACCTCGAGGGGCACACACAACAGGTGCAGGTTCGCGCGGCGCAGAGCCAGGGTGAGAGCGGACCCGGCGGAGCATCCGTGGTGTCAAAAAAGATAAATATCTCCATGGGTGTTTTCCAGGGGGGCGCCTTGTCATGTCTATTGTTCTCGTTATACGCCAATGACCTGAGTCTGTGTGTCCATGGCGATGTAGCGATTGTCCAATACTGTGATGACACACAGATCCAGGTCAGTGGAAGGAAGCGAGATTTACCGCACATCATAGCGCGCATGGAGGCAGCCCTGGAGTCCGTGTTCCGCTGGTTTTGCCACAACGGATTGAAGGTTAACGCACAGAAAACTCAAATGATCGTCCTTGGTACGCCAGCAATGTTGCGCAATCTCCCGCCTGTAACGCTAAATTTTAATGGTTCAGCAATAACAGAAACACGTGTTGTCAAAAACCTAGGACTAATGGTTGACAGGCATTTATACTACCAGCCTCACATAGACACCATCACACGGAAGTGCACTGGGATACTGATTGCACTCAGTCACGCCCGCCACGTGATCCCCGCTCCAGCCCTGAAGGTTATCGTCGAGGCGCTCGTGCTTTCCGTTGTTCGATACTGTTTATCTGTTTACGGTTCATGTGGAATCACCCAAGTGCATAGAGTGCAGAAAATAGTGAATTTCTGCGCTCGAGTCGTAACCGGACGGCGACGGTATGATCATGTTTCCGATGCAATTAGACAACTCGGGTGGTATACTGCACAGCAACTAACTGATTTCCACACTGTGGCTGCTGTACAACGTGCAATTATAACTGGCGAGCCGGTGTACATCAGTGGGACCATCGACCGCGAGCCAACAGAATACACGGCTACGGCACGCGACAGGCTGACCAGTGGACGCTACCGCAAATTCGCACGGAAGCCGGCCGTCGCCGACTATGCTATCGTGGCGTTGCGCTGCTCAATTCAATAGGCGTTGAACCCTGTGACTCGACTTTTAGGACAGCGCTTCGGGACGCGTTACGATCCGTAGATGATATGTGATTTCATTGCGTCTTTTGCGTGATTTTCTGTGATTTTCGGTGATTTCTTCAAGTGAGCTTTTACCTCAGTTATAGGAAATCGTAGGAAAGCGATGGTAGATAAATGTAGCTACGTACTGATGCACTGTTATATACTGATCAGTCGTGTGCTTTTCTATAGTAGGATGGACGACCGTCGACGAAATGAAAGGGCGCGCTGGTCCAATGGATTGATGTATGTATGTGTGCCATTGAGAATGCTAATGAACTGTCACGTATAGCCGTGCTTATTTTAGACCACTTTTAGCCGTGTTTATTTTATATCACAATGTTTTACACACCTGACGTGAAAATGTGAAAATCCGCAACCTGTTGGACCATTTTCGAATATACTGGTAACTGGTAACTGGTAACTGGTGCACGACCACGCGGGCGGAGGGGTCCGCCCGGCACTGTCGCCGTACCAGCTGCAGCCACCACCTGTCAGATGTGGAGCCGGTCACACTGGTATATCAGAGGGCTGATACTGTTACCGTACCAGCACCGGCGCTCTTGCTAAGCAAGTCTGGGACGCTATTTCGTCCATGAGGAGCATCATTTAACGTCATGAACCATTCGGCTTTCTTTAATGGTGGCTTCATTTCTGCGATCCTGCGGCTCTCCTTTTATTCTTTCTTTCTTATTGGTGTGCCATTTCAATCTTTAGGGCGCCCATTCGATATTCCAGGCGCCCCTACGGGATTTACGTGTGCCATTAAACTGTCGATGGTATCGTTCGGTCACTGTGAGTTGTTTGAAGCAAGTGTTGGTGCCCGATCTATGATTGGGGAGCTATTACCTGCTTCTAAGGCGCCCTTTCAGGCCTCGATGGCGACCTGTTGTGACCTGGTGTGACCAATTGTGGCCTTAACCTCTTCTAAGGCACACTTTGATGCCTCGATGGCGACCTGGTGTGACCTATTGTGACCTTGCCCCCCTTCTTGCAGGCATTGATTGCGGCCTGTTCGCAGTTGGGTGACGGCACTCCGGTCATCTGCGATGCTCTTTCGATTAGAGCACTTCGCGCAGTGGCTAACTCTAGGCTGGTCATAGGCAATGGCTAGCGCCTGGGGTTGGCTGAGTAAATCTAACAAGCTAGGCTACGGTTGTGAGGTGTGAGGATATTTTTACGAAGCGCATGCTTTGACTTACCGTTCTTGTGAAGAGAAATACTATTCCAACACAATTCCATAAAACTTACTTTTTGCTTGAATTTAACATGGTCAGCTAACGGTTCGCCACTTACCCTCGAGCTTAAGCTGCGGCTGGATTAGTATGACGTGCCACAGCTACTCATTGAGCTCATTGAGCATGGCCGCCGTCACCTTACTCATGCACGTATGTATAAACGCCAAATGGTGCAACGGCCGAGCATGCCAGCAAGCAGCAGCAAGGAAACCCGATTTTCTGGACGGCCATGTACCGCATACGAGTGCAATTTCGTTCGGGGGAAATTACATCCGAGGCCAGTGAATACAGCTAAAACAACACACAGTGTCACCAAGCTAATATTTTACCTCTATGGCCCTATATACCTCCATCGTTTCCTGACCGACAGTTGTTGCCCCGGTGAGTGCAACACAGGCCGTACAATATACATGTAGGTGTTGGCTGTCTACATGTTGTAGCCAGCTGTCCGTCTGGCTGTTGCTGGCAGAGGTGTTCCGGCCCACCGCCCGCCTGGCAATATCCACCAGTCTTCATACTGGAACGGCGTCCCGATACGCTCACAATCGCCGCTCGGAAGCGAGGTGTTCACCATTTCGCCACGCGGCTCTCCGGAGGCGCGCCGAAATCGGTGGCCAAGATTCGGCCGAGCGACGCAGCAGACCGTCCCACATCCAGCCGAGGTCTGCGTCGGCCCGCCCCGGTAAACAGGCAACAACCAGCCGACAGTCCACACACACACACCCACACCCACGCGCACGCGCACGCGCACGCACACGCACACGCACACGCACACGCACACGCACACGCACACGCACACACACACACACACACACACACACACACACACACACACACACACACACACACACATACGTGTTTACCGTGATTACCGAGGACTATGGCCTGGCAGTCACTTACGAGGCCACCATTTAGTTTCCACTGGAGAAGCATCGATTTTTTATATGTAATAGTGCAAGATCTGCCGAGTAAGGTGGAGGGTCGATTTGGGAGGAAACACCCAATCGTTGGCCTCCAGTGTGAATTGGAATACCGAGGACATCGAGAAAACCTAGGACAATGTGTGTAGCGTCTCAAGTTTACCATACATGTTTATCGTGAATACCGAGGACCGTCGCCTGGCGGTCAGTAGCGATAAATCCCTTTGACATCCAAGAGCAGCGTGTATGTCGTATATCATAATTGGTGTGCCTGTGCGTCTTGTGTGTCCGTGATAATCGCCTGTATGACGTCTAAATAACCTAGTCCCACTGGTGGCGGCTTCCTAAGCACAGGGCCGCTGTCCCCCAAAAAGCAACGGATCGTAGCCTGGTGTACAAAGTTGTGGGGGTGAAAAATTATTGCGAGACACAATATCCTACTGAAAAGTAATTGCATTCAGGTGGCATTTGGGCGAAGATTGTGCAGGTCCTATCCCCCATTCTGGAATTTGTGGGGTCACATCCCCGCGGCTGCCGTAATATTTATACCACTGGAGAAGAGTTAGGGCCTACAATTTCGTGAATGCTATCGCTTAGAGCATAACTGTACTTTTTTTAACCGAAAATAGCCTGAAAATATCGAAGGACTAGTCCAAATGCTCCTCTTCTCAGCCCCTAAGTCCATGCTTGCTTCAGTCATTTTCCGAGAGAAGTTCATTCACAATGGCGTAGCCAGGTTTCCCCACTGGGAATTCCGCGAGCCGCAAGGGCTATCCGTCAGATAAAAGTTGAATATTAAACACGTGTCTCAAAACATCGAAGTGGTTTTTGTCAGGAACGTGGATAATGTGCTTTGCTCGATAAGGATTTGATTTGAATTCGTAACGAACTTGCCGCTTTATAATTTAGTCGTGCAATTGTATCACCATTGTTAGCTTTCATCATCGACATCGCCACCACTGGGGTATTTGGGATCCGGGCTCCACCTGATATTTTTTGGTAGGGTCTGATGAATTTCGGGAAAATACGATATTTGACAACAGCGGTGGAAACCTGTCGACAACTCTTGGGTGGGTCCAGGTCACTGGAGGATCCAGCTGATCAATTGACAGAGACCAAACCACCCCATTTTCACTGCAACCTACAAACAAAATCATGGATGGAGAAGTTTGGATAAAAAATACATTGATGGGGCCCAATGCATGGAGGCAATGTGTGTTGCCAATTTGGTTGACAGGGCCCTCCACACATGGTCCCATGTTAAGATAACACATTGTTGGTGGAGTGAAAGTAAAGGTTGTCGGACGAGACCACATCAAAAATGTAGGAAACTTAACCCATGCCCTTGACCCCATTTCTCCTCCGATTAATGGCACTTCACTTTGAACTTGGAAATGAAGGACATGGAAAACTACAGAAATAATTGAAAATGATGCATACTTGACGACAGTAGCAATAATTGAACCTGAAAGACTTTCGACCCCGTCTTTTGTACATTAGGGTGCCCCTAAAAATCAAACAAAACCAATCATTTGGGATGCATCTTGCTCCAATTACCCTTGTCAACACAAGCATGCATGCAAAATTGCACGTCGATTCAACAAAATTTAGAGGTGGCGACAAAAGTTATATTTGTCCTATCGTAGCTTACGGGTTTTAAATAAAAGGTTCATTGTCCCGTCGCACCTTTTTTTTAAACAAGACAGCTGAGCAAACAATGTTAGCACCTTATGGCCATCGAAGTTTCGTCAGTTTTTGTTGAACCTGTGAATGCCTGTGAAAGGTATCCGCTGGATTTTAGACCCTCGGTTTAGGTAGTGACAACGTACACTGTGCGTGACAAAAAGTGTGCATAGCGGTCATGGATAAAGTGGGACAGCTTTCCACATGGCATGCTTCTTGTTGGGTACAATGGATATCGGCAGCCGATTTAGCCACGGGGAAACCTCACGTCATGTGCCGACTTTGAGGCATGCTTTGTGAACGTGCTCACGACATCGCGCATGGGTGCAAGTACAAGCGGATAACTTAGCAATCGTAACTCGTGCAACTTTTATAGGCATACAAAAAAGAGATGAAACTTAAATGTATATAACGTGTTGACGTCATTTCTCTAGCTATCTAATTTAGAACGTTGCGATGTGGCACGATCATTAGATACACACCTCGTAAGTTGGAGTGACAAGAAGCGACATTTGTGACGACCTCTAATTTTTGTCGGATCGACCTGTATTTGCGTACGAAAATTTGTATCGCCAATGGTGATCTTGACAAGATGTAATCCGAGCGATTTAATCTTCGTTTGCTTGTTTGCTTCGGTTCGTGTTTCTTTTCCATTTTCGGTTGTTTTTCGGGCCTTCCAATGGCCTTATTGTGCACGTACATGTTGGGGTTTCCCGTGAACACACCGGTTTCGGCGCATTTCAAGTGGGTTCTTCGTAGAATTTCAGATGGATTTAGGAGGATCTCCCGATGTTTTTTATACGATTTATAGCAGGTGCACCATTACCACTATCTCCACCATGCACATTATCTCTCCTTCCTCATTCCAGCCGCACAGCGGAATTGTATGGGCTCCCCAAAAAACACAAACTAGAGGTTCCACTGCGCCTTATAGTGTCAGCGAGTGGTGACCCCCTAGACAAGTTATCTTGGTTCTTGAGTAAGATTCTCGTCCAGATACTAGCGTTGGTTCCCGCCCATCTGACAAACTCGGAGTCGTACCTGCAGAGGGTGAAAGAAACGTTTCCTACCAAACTTCCGGAAGGCAGTATCGTTTTCACCATGGACGTGAAAAAATAATATGGCAGCATTCCGATAAAGGAGGAAATAGATGCTGTGATTCGTCTA
Source organism: Ashinkailepas kermadecensis (assembly GCA_034440615.1). Taxonomy (NCBI): domain Eukaryota; kingdom Metazoa; phylum Arthropoda; class Thecostraca; family Neolepadidae; genus Ashinkailepas; species Ashinkailepas kermadecensis. The sequence continues at coordinate 173,958 of JAOTOM010003710.1, forward strand.
ATCGAGGAAAATATGGATGGTATTTGTCTTTTCGGGATTGGTGTGCAGGACTGTGTGAAATTACTAACACATATTTTCAGCAATAACCTCATACGTTTCGGTAACTCCATGTACAAGCAGACAAAAGGAGTGGCTATGGGTAACCGATGTGCACCTCCTTTAGCGATTGCTTTTGTGCACCGCATTGAGTCGATCTTCTTAGCTTCGTATGATTTGAAACCAGCTCTCTACATGAGGTATATAGACGATATTTCTGGTGTTTGGACACATGGCTTGGCCTCTCTGCTCGACTTTTTTTGCAGAAATTAACCAACAACATTCCAGTATCAAGTTTACCTTAGAACACACTGGTCATATCAGTTCGATGCCTTTCCTTGATACGTTGTTTGTAGTTCAGGCTGATGGGAGCTACACCACCGAGCTGTACTTTAAACCCATGGCAGCCTCCATCATCTTGCACTATGTTTCGGCCCACCCGATGGCCACTAAAAAGGCCGTTCTAACATCCCAAATGTGGAGAGCAGCACGAGTCTCCTCCGATACTATTTCATGCGAGCGGAGCCTTGCGAAGATGACGACTCTTTTCCTGGAAAACGGATACCCAGCACATCGGGTACACTCCGCCGCTCGTGATGTTCACCCTCACAACAGGAGTAGGATAGGTGGGCAACGTCAGCATCGAGCGGGTAGCAATCCCAACTATGTTTACATGAGACTTCCTTTTGTCGATGACCAACTATGTCGACAGGTAAACGCAGCCATCCATTCGTCTCATCTAAACCATGTTAGGATAACCTGGACTAGCGAACCTACGCTGAAATCTTACCTGGTCCGCTCAGCCCTGGAAATGCCGCCATGCCCTGCTGGTATGAGAACGTGCCACACCTGTATGAACGGGCTCAAAGGTAGATGCACACGGAAAAACGTAGTTTACAAAATAACGTGCAATCGTTGTCTTGGAAAATTTTATGTCGGTCAAACCAAACGTAGCATCAGGGATAGGCACAATGAGCACTTGGGAGATGCCAGACTTCGGAGAGCATACACACCTTTAAGCGAACACATGATCGACAAACATTTTAACATGGAACACAGCGACACTAACACAAACTTCAAAGTAGAAATTCTAGCAACAGCCAGGGACAACGCTGATCTGAAGGTACTCGAATCTCTACATATACATAATCTACGGCCACAACTAAACACGCAAACGACGTCTTGGTATATCACATCAAATTAAATAAACATAAATTATATATAGTATGTATTACGCGTTATATTGAATATATGTCTATATATGTGCGTGAGTGTATATATCGATATGTATATGTACCATCGGCTCGGGCTTCCTCAGAGGATTCCTTCTTGACATAGTTTGTTTCTGGTTTGGAGTTTCTGTGGGTGTCTGCACCACTGAGGAGGCTTTTCTGCATTCCACGTGTCTTTTTGCACGTTTTTTCCCGCGTGCCTTTTTAAATTTTTTAAGCTTGAGCTTTTTTCATCACTCCTGACGATGGCCCCGGTCCGAAACGTTGAGTAATAAAATATAACCTTTATCGTTACTTCTGATATCAACTCAGCTTCTCCTGGTATATTGAAGGTCGTATATTTTATTTACACGCAATGTCTAAAACCCAGGAGCATCTAAGAGCCATTCTTCGTTGTATTAATTAATACATTTTCTCCCAAATATTTCATTTTTGTTGGAAAGCAATCTGTAGGAAAGTCCTATATTGGCACGCGAAAGTCTAGCAACCTCGTCGTTTGCGATAACCCCAGTCACGAAAGCACCAGTACTTTTAGCTGCCCTGTATTGCCTGCAGCACTCGCACAATCACACGAGACCGACAGACACCGTACAGTACTTTCTCCTCTGAAGGTAAGCCGTGATACTGCCTTTCCTATGAATTTAGAAGCCGAATTTAGTTGGGAAGCACGCGCGCACGGAGCGCACAAGCACAGATGCGCCCGCTTTGAGAACCGAAGCGTGACTCTGGCGGCCGCACGGCCGCTAGTCACTTCTAGAGACCCCCGGCCACTGATTGGTCGAGGGCGCAGAACCCCCCATTGACGTCACATCCATGTTCTCGAAGCTTCCTCGGAAGTAGACTTCCATATAGTGAAGGGTACTATGTGATATTTACGGTACACTCTTTACAGTTACAATTACGGTACACTTTTACAATCGGAAGGCTTACGGGAGTATACCAATTACGGTTACGGTACAGCCAAACGTATAACTTTATGTGTATTCTGTTACATTTAATATTTAACGACTACGGCGTTACGCGCCGGTCGGATAGGGGAGGTGAAAGTACAGTCCTTGGCTGCACAGTATTGAGGTCACATCTCTGACGCCTGGCGCCGGAGAGGGCGGGGGGAGGTGCAAGTCCACTGACCGGCCCCGTTGGGGCGGTGGCTGCTTACGTCGGCATCAGACAGGCGGACGCCGTCTAGGTGCCTGAGACTTGTCGCGCCATGAACGGAGGGGAAGGGGGCTGAATTTATGGGATCAAGATGCTCACAAACTAACTCTCTTACAAAGCCCCAAAAGTCCAAGGTATTAATCAACGTATGAACAGCTGGAATACCTTGTGTTGTATTCTAGAACAACCCCGAAAGGCTTAACTGGTCGGGCCTATCCCGGCTTCCCCTATTTCTTCAAGTCATTAAGTTTACAGTATTTAATAACATTCGGTTGAGTTCGCAAGCTAGAACATATAAATCTATCTCTAACTGAGCCCGTTTAATCTCAAAGGCCATTCTACACGAACTTTCCATGGCGCTCATAATTATATTTCACAAGACCTTAGCCACTATTTTGGAAACTATATAGTGGGAAAATCGATATATTCTTAACCCGCACAATAACTTTTCTGATTCCAAATTATTTTTGTTTTGTCAAATCCCCCCAAAATGAACTCACCAGAGCCAAAAACATGATGTCGTGGAAATCGTGGAAGTCGTGGAAATCTAGGCCCCCTAGTGACGTCACTTTTGGGGGGATACAATTTTATGGGTGGTCCCTGGCCCTACTCATCGAGCGCTTTCCGATGACACCTCTTTTGTTTTCGTGCGACGCTTAGTTTGGAGATTAGAGGGGAGGGTTGTATCAACCCCCGAGACGGGGTGTGAGGATATGACCGGAAAGACGGGGAGGGTTATGATTACCCTGTTTGCCATCAATGTTATCCCTCCATGACGATGCGCTATGAAAACACCCCTCTTCCTTTTGCTTTATTCATGTAATCTACGATCATGTTCCCCAGGTCCGGGCAGAAGAATAGGGAAAATACCATCGAAAAACCAGAAGAGGAAGGAGCTTTGCTATTCATCATACCCTTAAGCGCATGTAGACAGTCTTCAGCTGTAGTACGACCATTTGAGGAGTTCTTTTCCATTTTGGTTAAGTTGCGGAAATATATAGCAGTCAGATAGTCGTTAATTCGCCGATACCTATTATCTTTATGACATGTAGATTCATATAGTTTATGAAACGATGTGTTGCAATATTCCAGAATGTCTCTTATGTCGGAAATAAGCTGCCGTCTTCTGTTTCCAAAACACTGATGTGTCCTGAGCATTTCATTGGTAGCACATACCGAAGAAGTATTTTGTACGTATTTAACCATACTTTACCCATCTCAATCTAGACCATAATTAGCAGGTCAAACTATTTTGTTCCTGGCATGTATTTGCTCGATCACAAACAGTTGCGTATCTGCTTTAAAATTCGTTGGTAGAACTGGAGACAAGAACAGTCAGTCCCATATTGTTTTAGTCATTTAATATAATTTCTTCTTCTCTCCTCTGCCTGACCTTGTCTTTACTGCTTCTGATGCTAGTCACTCGAATGGCACTCATTATCAATTCTAGCTTCAAACCCAAATCGTAAGCATTGTTTTGTATATATTGTCGTTACCATTATTCATTTTTAATCTCTGCAGGCACACTGCAAATAAAAAGTCATCTTCGACAAGGGTATTGTTAAGTCACCATAATCCAGGTCCCTTCGCATATGTATACAGCATAATTTCAAAATTGCCTAGGCTGTGGTCGCTACACTATGACTTGTGTGGAGATTTAATCTCACGACTATTGAAATTGGACGCTGAAGCATCTGATTACCGACCAAATTCGACTATCAAAAAGGTGCATCACATTTTAAGTGAACTGAAATTCGTGGACGTTTGGCGTGAAAAACATTCCCGAACTGCCAGGTATACCTGGCGGAGACGTAACTCTTCAATTAATTCAATAATCAAGAATTGCCTACGTGTTTAGCAATAGTTGTTGGTTACACCATGCATTACAGCATATCGAAATAGAGCCAGGTATTTGCGTTCGCTTTTCCTGCTCAGGCTGACATTTCTTCCGGCTAATCTGAATTTCAATTATTTTTAGGTTAGGCTGACAAAATGGCCAGTCGAAATTAAACGTAGTGTATTTGGATGAGAAATGAATAGATCCGACTATATACCAACATCAGAGCATGCTAGCCGAAGCCATACGTAGACTGACATGGCCAATTAATATATTCGTGATCGGATACCGGCACCATTGTGTAATTAATCTTTCTCTCCGTCGATTTTTTTTCGGATGTTGATTCACTTCATATGACAGCAACCTAAATACATACTCGTTTTTCTTCTTCAAGCTGACATTATTAAAGCGCGTGGTATTAGGCCCACCTACTTGAGCGAATATTTTCTAGCGTGCAATTAACACGTCAGTCCAGGCCAGGCTTAGTCTGACATGAAGCAAGCTTGGCACAGGTGTGGATAATGTTCTGCTGAAACAATATACAGAACGTCAGTCCAGGCCAGGCTTAATCTGACATGAAGCAAGCTTGCCACAGGTGTGGATAATGTTCTGCTGAAACAATATACAGAACTACGTGTTGATTCGGTAAGCTTCTTCTGCGCTCGCCAGGATGCGACAAAGGCGACGGATGAATGCCTCCTTTTAGGGGGGGGGGGAAGCATCATCCAAAATCGTTCAACACCTACCACATTTTTGGTTCGCTTAACTTTAACCCTCTCACGTTCAGGAGGGTATCACATCCCCCCCCCCTTCTTTGCGACCGCAACAAAACGGTACCGGTTAGCGTGTGGCCTATTAGTGTAACTTTTTTTGCTGGCTTATGCGATATAAATATAATTTAGTTCCCTAAGCATTGGCGCCAAATATCAAACATCAGATATTTTGTAAGGAATTCGTGAATTGTTGGCAATTTGTCTCTTTGGATCTGATTGTATAATGAAATATGCAAGAAGATACGCTCCTTATGTCCATCAATGACTGTTATCATGCTCCTTATTGTCCCCAAATGGCGAATGTTGAATGTGGCAGGACGATAGACAACTCAGCCGATCAATTTACACAGGCTACTAAGTTCTTTTTCAGGTGACTCAATGCCAATGATCTAACTTAACGTCAGATAATCTTGTTTAGCTTCTGAGTTAATTCGGGATTTAATTTTGACGCTGAAGCTAAACGTGGCGTCAATTTTTTGTCGCAGGTACGAAATAATGTTATCGGGTAATATTTTTCAAGTTTCCGAAAGCATGTCAACCCTTCGACCTAATCATACTCTTGAACTGTACGGCAAGATGCAACAATTTGTAAGTTGTTCGTATCCCGAGATATTGAGGAATG